>NEWO01000031.1:2151861-2163370 GCA_003013225.1 Phalaenopsis aphrodite
AGTACTAGAACAGTGATGCTTTTAAAGAAGTTCTTTCATGAGAAAAATAAATTGGATCTGGGGTTGGTGGCAGTTATGGAACTATCTTGGCTTAAGTAGCCAAGTAGCAGAGGTTAATGAATGCTTTAAGCAAGTAGTGGAGAGAGAGGAAGGCTTCCTTCACAGAGAGGAATTCAGCTGCTGGGAGAGTTTCTAGTGAAGGCTCAAGATGAGGAGAAATTAAAAACATTTAGAAAGATGATATGCAGGCTGAAGGCTCTTGTGGCCAATGCTTCATGTTATTAAAAAATAATCGCTTGAGATGGAACCAGTGGAAACCATACACTTTAAAAATAAGCCTGATGTGCAATATATTAGTTTTTAGAAGGGCAAACTTTCTTTATAGTTAACAATAAGTTCTCCAAAGACTGGAAATGTTTCAATTCATTTGAAATATTTTTTTTTAAGAACTCTAAACCACATGGGACGTCAGGTGATGAAAAGACAGAAGGATTTCTGCTTTAAATAAAGTAGCCTGTACAGTACAGAATATATAAATTTATCAAAAATCTTGATTCATAGTATGTTATTCTATAAGATGAACTGATGCAATCAAAGGTATCTTTTCTTTCAGTTTCTGAGAAAGAGCTACTCTTACAGTCATGACTCCAGCTGCAGGTCCACTCAATCTGACTGTTACAATGTAGCCATTGATCTTATGTAGTTCTAGGGCACCTCCTCCAGTGCCTGCTAAGTATGGTCTTATCTCTGAGAGAACCTATGAAAAATAGTGGCAAGAATAAACGGTCATGCTGGAATTTTAGTTGGCAATATAACAAACTTCAAGACAAGAAAAACTAGTGAAAACTTGATATCAAGCTTGAATGTTACTCGAAATAATACATGCGGTCCACATTTTACACACGCACCATATTTGCACATACACATATTTTATTAAAAATTTTTTAGTCAACTTGAAATCAATCTTGATTGCTAGGAATCAAATAATTTCAAATAGTCAACTCAAATTAATTTTTATTTAGACTTGTGTTTGAATTTGAGTCGAGTAGGAATTGAAAATTTTAATTTTGAGTCAAGCTAATATGACTTGAACTTAACTCATCAACATCCATGTTTATGCCATCACATTCAATCAGTAATGACTTTTTCGTTGACCGACATTTTGATTCATATAATATAGCAAATCTAATCGTGATTTAATAAAATCTATCTATGATACTCTTGATGTTCTTCTCCATTTCAATCACTCATCTTTAATGAGTCATCCTCATATATATCCACATCTTGTTGTTTAACGGCGCTCTAGATAAATCCAGTAAGGTTAAGTCGTTGGAGAGCACATGATGGTACTTGATGTTCTTGAATCTAATATGTCAATGCTTCCATTTATTTTCTTGTAAATATTAATTATATACATAAAACTATAATTTCCAAACAAAATAATCTTGTGAGAACATAGTCCTTACCCTTCAGGAAAGAAAAACAATGCAATTATTCACGAGGCGACAATATAATTCATGGAGGAAAATGAACAAGTTGCAAATGGACAAATGATTGTTTACCCTGAAGAGCTTTGACAGTGGTAAGATGAATCCCTAGATAATAATCGTGTCTTTCAACATCAGTTAATGCAGAGTAATAAAAAATGATGTGGATTCTATAATTCCACATTTTCATAATTTTGACAGAATATTAAGCATCACAATCCTATGATATAGGATTGAGCAGATCTAGGAAGAATGATATACTTGTTGTTGCATGCTACAATCTTTATAGTAATAAAATAACATATTAATGTCTCAGTAATCATACAAACGCAGTTCATATGAGAAATTAGAGTTTCTATGTGAATAACTTAAAAAGAGAAAAAAAAGTAGGTGTCCTGATTTGGTTGAAATAATCTATTATATGTGTGATGTTATAAAAATTTGTAGGAGAATATAAATTTGAAATCACTTGCATAATCTCACTCGGTAAGATGAATCCCTAGATAATATCCATGTCTTTGAAAATCAGTTAACGCAGGGTAGTAAAAAAAGATTTGGAATCTATAATTCCAAATTTCCATAATTTGGACAGTATTTTAAGTATCACAATTCTATGATATAGGATTGAGCAGATCTTTGATGAATGATATACTTGTTGTTGCATGCTAGAATCTTTATAGTAATAAAATAAGATATTAATGTCTTAGTAATCATAAAAAAGAGGTTCATATGAGGAATTAGAGTTTCTATATGGATAACTTAAAAAGTTAAAAAAATTAGGGGACTTAGTTGAAATAATCTATTATATATGTGATTTTATAAAAACTCGCCTGAGATGATAAATTTTGAAATCACTTGTTTAATATCACATGACTATCATAAAGATTATGGAAGAAATAGTAAAAGGTCATTATGACAGTTGAGCAACAGTGATCGGGTTACAACAATAATCATAAGACAACGATCGGAGGACATCTGTCAAGCTATAACGATTGGGTTATGATGATTGGAAGATGACAGTAGGACGTTGAAGGTTGGAAGATAGCAATCACATGACAAAAGTTTGGAAATAACGTTAAAAAAAAGACACTCAGAAGATAATGATTGAGCCACTATATATATGTATAAATATATAGATTGGTGAAGAATCATTTACCCTCATATCTTTGGTCTAACATTCTTCAAGTTCAAAAATAATGCCATTGAAAAAATCATGAGCTATGTAAGCTTAATTGCATGCCACATTATGATCTTTCGTCATCATTATTAAAATGTATTAGAACACACCTTGATAACCCTTCTAATCATATTTTTACTAATGTTTTAGACCATATCTTGATTAATTTATCTTCAAAATTTTATAACATCATTCTTTCACTATTTTGTAACTTTTCATGAAGGGAATTGAGCATAACTTTCATCCTTATATTTTGTAACTCTTTTCTTTCAATATTTATAACTCTGTTTAATAGAAAAGAAGTATAACTCTCATCTTTAGGTTTTATAACTCTTATTTGTTAACTTCTCTTTATTCCTTCAAGAATAATTAACTCTCATGGTAAGGGAAAAGCTCATGCAAACACATATAATTCATGCAATAAAATTTCGGACAATCCTTGAAAGAAAAAAAGGTGATTGTCTACATTTGGATTGCTGAGGTACCCAAATTTCTAAATCGTTTAGGCGGAGGTTTGTTCTCTCTAAAAACGAGTTGATTTTCTTCATTTGATAGAATGATTCAAAAGTAAGAGAAAAGTTTTTTATTATTGTAGGGAAGCTTTGATCTTCCATGAAAATGAATTGATAGCCTTTGCTCGGACAAATCAGATTCCATGTTTGCATTTGAAAGTTTTGACTTTCTCATCCAAAAAAGTTAACGACCCTTAAAATTTAGTATAATATATATTAGAGAATGATAATTGATGTAGTAACCTGCTTTTAATATGGTGATGTGACGATGGTGGAAGAAGAAAGTCAATCTGTATGGTATATTGATACATATATATTTAAAATTTAACTGTTTTTTTTGCCTGTTTTTGCATTTCTTTTAAAAATATCGATCCTTTTTTAGATGATTATGTGCATTTGTATATTTCTCTAAGTAATTTTCATCATAAAATTGTCTTTTAAAATTTTGGAAAAATTTTCACTTTTGGTTGTTCCGTTGTTGAGATTGATGTTTTCTTATCTTCGATGAATTCTTATAATTACATTAATCATGAAAAAAATTAATTTTTTTAAGAATGTAAATGCATCTCCACCAAATAAATATAATTTGTCATTTTGTTGATGGCAGGCTACAAGAATTTACTATGATTTATCTATTAAAAACAAGTTAAAATTTTTTGTAAATACGCTTCATAAAAAATTTTCAAAATATATTATATTTTTTGGAAAATCTTCGAGTGATTATTGCTCAGTGATTTATGTACAACATTATTATTGTAGAAATCTTTTTGAAGTTTCAAATGAATGATTATTTCAACATATTTAATGTTGTTAGAGAGAAAATTCAATCATTTACTTCCTTTCATAATATTTATGTATTTACAACTTTTTTTTTTTTTTTTTTTATTTCAATCTACTTGAATTTAATATGGATGTATATGTTCATTTTACATACAACTAAAAATGAAGCTTGATTTTTAGTTTGATATCGACATCAAGTGTCAACATTAGTGATGTGAATATTGGTACTAGCCTAATATAAATGCCAGTATTTAAATTGTTATAACCGAAATAGAAGTTACATCAATGCAAAAAACTTCAAGAGAGGAGATTATTTGTTGACAGCAGATTTAACAATTAAAAGATTTAAAACTTGTAAAAGACTCCAAGAAATATCAACTAATAATAATGAATGACAAACGGACACTATATAAATCCAATAATAAGGCTTTTATTTGTCTAGTCATTGAACACATATTTTTTCATGCATGAGTTTCATTGCATCGAATTAATGGAATTAATGATAATTGATGAATTATTAAATTTTATGTATAGATAATTTTGAGAATTTACGCCGATAGAATATTAAATCGTTTGAAAATTTTAGATCTTGATAAAAATCTAACCTGTCATGATAATTTTTTAAATTAGTAACAAAAAAGATATTACCCCCTAATTATAACATAGGAGACACCAATTTTTCTGAAATTTATTCCTCCTAAGTTTTTGGGATGAAAAAAAAAATCTATATTTTCTAAGACTTCAGCCTTGAGATTTTTTAATAAGTAGAGATGCCTGTAATAAAGAACAATATATATTCTCAATATAAATAAAAGCTATGTACATTCTAATGCTTTCACCTCTTGAGGCTATGTACATTCTGGTGGTTACATCTCTTGAGGTTTTTAAGCAATTAAAACATTTATACATTATAGGATTTAAGCCTTATTAGAATTTTTAATCAGCAAAAAACTTATATTTCATGAAGTAGGAAAAACAGGGAAAGGCCCTTCTCTTTTGGGCCGGTTGTGGGCGAGGAGGGATTCGAACCCCCGACACCGTGGTTCGTAGCCACGTGCTCTAATCCTCTGAGACCTTTTGAGACTTGTACATATGAGAATTTAGTTAGGCAAAGAAACATACATATTTTGAGAATTTTGCTTTGTTAAATTTTAGATGATTTGTACTTTCTGAGATTTTTTTCTCCCAAAATTTTTGAAGAACTTGTATTTTTTTTACGTTCCCTTATGATATTTTTGGATAACTTGTACTTTCTAAGGCTTTTATTTTCTAAAATTTTTTGATAATTAAAAATCATGCCAAATATTTGTTCTCATGGAGTATTTCGAGTGAAAATCCAACACATTACTAACTTCACATAGAGGCTTCTTTATCATCACACATTTCAATGATTTAGAGTGGAGACCTTATATGCTACTTACCCCCATAAATCTTTCTAAATGAAAAGATAAAATAAAATAATGTTTAAAAATTTATTTAAAATAGCAGATCTCCAAGCAACTTCAGAAGATAGAAATAACAAATTGTTTCTTATAAAAATTACATTTTTATGAGAAGCTTAATTTCTTTGGGATGCTTTAATGATGGGAACATCCTATTACATGTGTTGGATATACATAATAGTTTAGAATTGAAGGAGAGAGTTGTCTCAATGAGAGGCAAAGACTCCTGAAAGTTGTGTTAAGGGGTTAAGTTAATTCCTATCCCTCAAAAGAAGTGCCACTTGGACACGGTGTTGAAATTCATCCCTTATAAGATTATATAGGATGCCAGTAAGCCGAGTTGATTTAAGTCCACCAAGGTTGGTTGATAATTATGAGTTGGTCGTAAAGCACAATAAAGCGAGGTTAAACTGATAATGTTCAAGATGTCATAATAAGGTTTCATTGGATAATCTTGTGACTGGGATCGGGTGATGATACTCGAACGACGATAGTTGAGTGATGACAGTTATTTGAAGGAGATTGTTAGAGGTGGCTATTGATGTTGGTTGTTAGACAACTCTAGAGTTTTTTAGATCTCTAAACTCTCTACAATTTTAAGTCTAAGTCCCCCAATGTTGAAAATGAGTTTATAATTACAATTTCTTAGAATAAAGTTTCAATTATTATGTTCAAAGTCTCATAACATGCTATTGGATGACCCATGTTGATTCTTTTGAGCATGTCCCATTTACTTTGCATTAAGCATCTTAATGACCTTAAAATCGAGTGCTATTGAGTTCATTAGATTTTTCTATGTGAAATGCTCGATTTGTTGTGTGGGTGCAAGGTTCAAAGACTGTTTAACCCTTTAATTAATGTTATAAAATTTTTTGTTATGTTTTAAGTGCTTGATTTGAGCTCGTTCGGGTTCGGATTAAATCACTATTAGTATCATGGGATTTATACAATCGAGATGTTCAGTTTGATTATAACTTAGCTGAAATTAAAGTTCAGAGGATCCTCAATTAAGTTTCGGAAGTCTCAAATCCAAAGATTGTGTGAAGATCTATTCTTAATATAACGTATATAACATCACCTGCAATTGAGAAAAAGGATTCATGTAGCCGACCCCACTTAGTGGGATAAAGACTCGTTATTGTTTTTGTTGTATATCACCCGCAACCATTTTTCAAGAGCCGCTCATTTGACATTTTTTCATATTAATCAAGAATCTGGTCACAAATTGGAATGATATTATTAAAGCAGCATTCCATAAAACAATAAGCATAGTCTAGCATTTAGATATCTCAAATATTATTAGAAAATTCAAGCATCTACAGCTATCAAAATGCAGGGACCTGATATCACAAACAAAAGACTATGTAACTTCAGTAACGTGAGGTTCACTTAGAAGATAGCTTGCCATTAAGACCACCTATTGCTCCATTCATTCCTTTACCACACATAACAGCTTGCGGACAAGGCTGTATCCAAACTTTATATCATTAATATAAGCAGTCTATTTTCGATGACTTTCTTGGTAAATTAGAAAGTGTAATGCTACACACTTTGGGTCTCCTAATTGATTAGCTTTATCCCACCAGTAGTGGTCAGCTTAGGGTTTAGACTTCTATTGGTTACCCGAAATGAAGTCCAAACATATAAGTAGTATCCACAGGCAAACATCTTGAAATAGAAGTTTCAAGAATTAAAGCCATAGTTAACAATATACTGACCTTCTCAACATTTTCCTCATTGAGTTCTAGCCCAGTCTCCGTATCAAGAATTTGCTCAACAGCCATAATCTCTGGTATCTTATCCATCAGCCGAGTCTCAATCCCCAACTTCAGTGTCATGGTCGAGCTCGGGCATGAGCCACAAGCCCCTTGAAGTTTCAGCACCACAACAAGGCCATCAATTTCATGAAGAGCCACATTCCCTCCATCTGCGATCAGGCTTGGCCGCACCTCATCCAATACCATCTCAACACTCTCTTCAGTCAGTGGCAGAACACAGATGGGGGATCCTGTATTCATCATCGTAAAATCTAAAAATCTCCAATCTTCTTCGTTTCTCACCGCTTAAATTAGTACACATCTATGAAGCATACAAGTGTATTGTATTTCATCAAATTCAGTTTTAATGAATTTGAATGAATTAATAAATAATGATAGTCCTTTAGAAATTTAGTTTAGGGAATCAGAGATAAGGGTTTTGTTACCCGTTCTTTCTCTTGTTCTAAGGCGTGGAGAGAGCCGGAGAAGGGGGGAGGTGCTGAATTGGCCTTTGGAGAAGGAATTCTGTGTGGACAAAGAGGTGAACTGGGAGAAGGAAGAGGGTGAGGAATAAGTAAATTTCTCCGACGAAGTGGATGAAGCCGTCGTCTTTGCTGCGGAGGGCATGCCCTGCACTTGGGCTGAGAGTAACTCCATCCTTTCTCTCTCTCCCTCTCTAGTTTGATTTCTTGTTTAGGAGATTAGGTTGGTGGCCAGGTATCGAGAGGTGACCGAAATCCTGATTTGGATCAAAATATTGGATGGGTGAGATTACCTTGGCGCGTTCCTTTGCGTTTAGCTTACTCGTGGGTTAGTGTGGTTGGAAGAATTTATAATATATATTAACTTTTTTTACAAAGATTTTAGAGTATTATATATTTGATATGAAGATTTATAAATACAATAATATAAAATATGAATAATTTAAAGTTTACACGTTAGTTCATTTTGACTGAATTTAAAATTTGACACTGAATTTGAATTACAATGTAAAATGCCTTCAGCAAGCTACCCTCACCGCCTGTCGTCACACCACCTTCTGCCGCTACCAGCCGCACTTTCTTGCTGCATAGAGAAACTTATTCAGAGAAGAGAAGTATACGACAAGGAACAAAGTAGGTCCCCCCCTCCCCCGGGTGCTCGTCGACCGCCACTACAACACCCGACAGTTGTTTGTCACGCCCTCCACTAGGCAAAAAAATATATTTTGAAATACATTATTTTCAATCTACTTCAAATAAAATAAAATAAAAATTCTATGTTTATTTTACAGTGAACCAAACAATTTTAAAATATTTTAAATAAATTGTAATTAGAGCATTTTATAATCTTCTACATTACATTCAATTTTTAACAAACCAAATAACCCCTTAACCGTTCAACTACCCCCGTATTTGGCCATAGTTGGGCCAGTTGCTGCAAAGATCAACTGAGTTCGAAAAGCTCAAAATAGCTTCATTATATGTATCAAGAGTAATATTTTAGTGCACTTATCTACAACATAGTGTTTGAGAGTGCTTTCTACTGTGAAATCTTGAGTTTGAATCATGCATACTGTTCTTTGGTCTTAACTTTCCTAAAAAAAGAGAGATTTTTAGGGTGATTCAATAAATTATAATTCATGATTTTTTTTGCCTCAATACCAATTTTATGTTCTTAATTTAAGACATTAGAGGGAAAATATAACAATCCTGATAATCAGAATCATGAGACAATATGTTATTTAATATGAGGACTTCTCATGTTGATCTAACCGTTTTTTTTTTTACATATAGTGGGTTTTGTTAGCGTTGGAGCCCGATTGCTCCCGCTCCACTGTCGCGATACTTGTTCCTGCCGCTCCCTGGTCCCGATTCGCGAAGAGTCGCGCCTCCCTGCTGTCGTGAACTGTTCTCGTCTCCCGTCTCCTTTAAGTTGCGAACATAAGAGAAGAAAGTTTTGAAGTCACGGTTGGTGTTCTTTAGTTTCCTCGGAATAAAGGAAGTAAAGTGCAGGAAGTAATTTTTTGCGGTGAAGAAAGAAGAAAGAAGAAGAAGAAGATTATTCTCCTTAGACTTCTTCTTGATGGCTTGTGGCAGAAGAGAAATTGGGTTTATTTCTCTTGTAAGTTTATCTTCTTCGGTATATCTCGATGTAGCGTTTATTCGGTGCATCTCGGTGTAGAGAGAGAAAAAGAGAGAGCAACGAAGTGAGAGATTCCTCTTGTAAGTCGAGGTGATCGACTAGTGTAAATTCCTCAAGTAATAAAATCTTCTGCANTTCCCGCCACTCTCTGATCCCGATTCGCGAAGAGTCACGCCTCTCTGCTGTCGTGAATTGTTCTCGTCTCCCGTCTCCTTTAAGTTGCGAACAGAAGAGAAGAAAGTTTTGAAGTCACGGTTGGTGTTCTTTAGTTTCCTCGGAATAGAGGAAGTAAAGTGCAGGAAGTAATTCCTTGCGGTGAAGAAAGAAGAAAGAAGAAGAAGAAGATTATTCTCCTTTGACTTCTTCTTGATGGCTTGTGGCAGAAGAGAAATTGAGTTTATTTCTCTTGTAAGTTTATCTTCTTCGGTATATCTCAATGTAAAGTTTATTCGATGCATCTCGGTGTAGAGAGAGAAGAACAAAGAGAGAAAAAGAGAGAGCAACGAAGTGAGAGATTCCTCTTGTAAGTCGAGGTGATCGACTAGTGTAAATTCCTCAAGTAATAAAATCTTCTGCAACTCCATGGACGTAAGCAATTTGCCGAATCACGTAAATCTGTATGTTCCGCTATGCAACTATTTTCTAGTATGAATTTTCTATTTCTATTTTTCGCTTCAAAAATCGTTCTCCTGTTTTATTGATTTATAAATATACCACAAGAACAACTGGTATATCAAGATCCCACAGCAACAGGCTTCGCCTCTATGCTCAGAAATAAAATTAAGAGAAAAGGCTTCCTCATTTGGAAGCTACTCAAGCGTCGATCTAAACAGGTAGCAGATATGGATATTTTAAAAAAGCATTTTTGTTACTTAACATTCATGAAATTGAGCATGATAGAGACCTAATTCTTTATTCTTGACTACCAAACAACCTTCATTATAAGCTAATTAGAAGAAGCACGTTGAGTTGAAATTTTACATTGATAAGACCATCCAAAAAAAAGTTGTATGAATCAAACAGGCAATCTCATTTAGCTATGACAATCCAAACAAATAAAAGACTGATCATTACAATGGTTATGTATCATTCAATAAATAAACTGCAGAATTGAATGCTTTTTTTATTTACACAAGTGTGTTATAGTTACAAATAATACAGAAATACTACCTCTTAGAAATGCAAAAATTGACACTAAACATCATAAAAAAATTTACACAGCTCTTGAAGAATATATTGCCACTATAAGAAAGACTTCTCTTTTCCTTGGCAGCATAAACTGGAACTTCAAAAATTATTTGATGAAACTTAGCTGAAGTCATTCTCCCTCGGCAAAATAGGAACCTGAGAGGGCAAAAAGAATGATGCTGTTAATCTACAGACATTGGCATCTTTTGATGATGCATCCACCTCAATTCATAGAATTGAAAAGAGCAATTTTCTACTGTTTAAGTAACATCAGCTTTTCGACAACAGGCGATTAGAGGAAGAAACTGCAGAGATAAATATTTTCAAGTTGATTTCCAAGGCTGCTCTTCATTTTATGAAAGGCAGGCCTGAAGGAACTTGTTGAGCATATTCCATGTATTGTGTGCCAAAGAACTGTCTTAGAAAGAATTCTTCATATCTATTTTAAAAATGAAGGATTCCAATGTTCAAATTTAGCATCCATAATAATAATAATAACGTATCATTTGCTCATTGACAATGATTTAAAGGATTTTAAAACATGGTTTATTGCCCAAAGTCTGGAGGATGGAAATCATTATAACGTCGCTGAGGTATGCCATAACTTTAAACATCCACATACTTAGCGACGGAAAGACAAGAACAAGATGGTTAGAAAAATTTAAACATCCTATTTAAAGGATACGGTATCCTCGTTGAAAAGAATCGCCATGTGACGGCTATAAAGCCAATGGTAGATATAGGGTTGCAAAGAATTAACTGTGTCCCAGCAGCCCATATAAAGAATCCACAATATCCAGGATGACGCATGAACCTGTTTAATCAGACAAAAAATTCAAGTTTAAACTGTGCAATGCAATGTACAATACTGCAATTTCCAAGTTTGTAAACCAAGTATTCAAGAAAGTAAACTAGAGAAGTAAAGCCAGGTCAATAATGTTCCTGATTAGACTTCTGTTTATCATTATATTGATAAATATCACCTTATAGTGCACAAGAGTGCAAGTTTTCTTTAACTTCCAAGTTGAGAAACCAATTATTT
>NEWO01000031.1:2163743-2186374 GCA_003013225.1 Phalaenopsis aphrodite
TATATATATATATATATGCATGTATGTATGTATGTAGATAGATAGATTATGGCTTGTTTGGTTGAGTGTTGGATCTAGTAAACCCTAAAGACAGAACTGTTTGGCTTTTCGATACTTAAATCCAGCCAAATTTCAAGGCTATTTGATTGCCTATTGAAAGATTTGGAGGATTCCAAGAGATTTAACAAATCCTATTGGTGCAAATCTTAAATCCAAGTTTGTCAAAATAAACTAGAGATTTGTTTTAAGTTGGCTTTAAAAAACCTATGACATGTCATTTGTAAAAAATAAGATCAATTCTCAAGTCCTATTTAAAAATTAGAGCCAAAATACCTTAAGGTGCTTAAGAATAAAAATAATTAGGAAAAATGACAACAATAACACTCCCTTGCATATATGTTATATATTATCATAGTTGAATATATTGAGCACACAAAATAATCACAAAAGAAATTAAGGATTGCAAGAAAATTGAGAGGGCGACATAACAATATATATGTTACATCCACAAGAAAGTAAAGAGGAATTGATCCATTATGGTGAAGTCGAATAGGTGTACAAATAAGAGCACGAGAAAGCACTCTCTCCCCAATACAACTACACCCAATCCTACCAAAAATAGAAGTAAACCTCTCAAATCAAATAAACAAGAGAACCGCATAAGAGATAATAAACAAACAAAAAAAAAGTCATAAAAGGGTAAATTTTGCACGTATATGAAATCCTCACATTATTTCTGGCAACACTATTTATTCAGTTCATCAAGATAGAACTCCATGGTCACCGGAAATATATATATATATTTTTTTTCTCTATTTATTTTCCTTCTCAATTTGCCTGCAACAACGTTTCTCTTTACTCCCTCTCTCTCTCCCACTCTTCTCCGACCATAACTAGAAACCAAGAATTCTTGACACAATAAGCTATAACCCAAGGAAAATAATTTCGCACAAGCATGTGCCCCAATTCGCATCGAACAACTTAACTTCCAACTTTTGAACCAAAACCCATAGCACATCCTATTTAACTCCTATTTTTATGAGTTATAATGAGGTGATTTTAAATCAAAATCAAGTTTAGCTTTTGACTAGAAGTTATCTTAAATAGTAAATTTTCTAACAAAAGTTCAAATCTAATTTTATTTTAACCCCCACCAAAATAAAAATAAAAATCTTTTAGATCCCAGAGCAGCCTATATCATTATTTATTTCTCTTAACAAATTATTGAGTCAAAAAATCATAATAAATAACCTCCATGACTTAATAATGTGTAAAATATTTTATATATCCTGTCTACTCTTCTCCAAACATATCTTCTCAAGATCCCAAAGTCCCTCAACCTCTTGCAAGCCAAAGTAATGTCGAAAACACCCATGGGAAACCTTTAAAACAAATATGTTGCATACTAAGATGAATCCATTGATATTGATATTGAAACAACCTCTTCATACCCTCAAAGTGGTCCTCTCATCAAATGTTGCAATAATATGACCTAACAATGGGACATATTATAAACTTAAGCTCAATTCACCTAATCAAGAGTCGTCCCTCAACCTGCAAGTTTTGTTATTTTATAACCTAACATGTAGCCAATTAGCTACTTTATTTTTGTTTCCTCCAATCACGATGATCCAAAAAGATGATAAAATTAAAATTCACCAGAAGATGCATCCTAGAATTTCACTATTTTTATTTTCTTCCATGATAACTAAGGCTGTCAGTGAACTCATGTATTTAAGAAATAGCACAAATTTGGTTGGATTAGAACTCATTCATATTAGTGATTAAAAAAGTTTAAATATTTATAAAAACTCAATCTAAATAACCTAACATAGAATGCAATTCATTTTTTTTATTTATATTCACAAACAAACTTATTTGTTGCTCAATATATAATTTATTAAAAGCTTGATCATAACTCGAAGATTATTTAATTATAATTTTGCCAAATATTATTTATTTAATTACTTATTTAATGTTATATAATTATTTAGTATTCTAGGTTTTTTTTTCTCAATTCCCTTATCTTATTTTGTAATTTCACCTCTTGTTGTCGATGCCTCTGATTCTTCGCTTTTAAGTTGCATAACTTTCAATCTTCCTAGTTAGGTTACAACTCGCATAAGCATGCTCAAAGGAGGTGAACCCATCTTTAATTCTTCTCCCTTTGAGCCTTCTAAATGACACATCAACAGGTAGTCCATGAGCAAGTGGTCTTCGTCCTACAAGATAAGAGGCCTGAAAAAGGCAAGGACAAGGGCTTCAAATCCTTCATTCCTCACTGCTCTCAATTTGATTCAAGGTGGTAGATATAAAGCTACATGTTTATCTCTAAACTAAGCCATGAGTTCAAAACAAACAATAACTGCCCTTTTCTCTCATTTCAAAAGCCACAACATAGTTTCTTTTATGTGCTTTGTAAGGAAAAAAACTTTAGCTTTCAAGTATGATTGAAAGGAATTTTGTTCATAAGTTATTTCTTATCTTCTTTAATTAGTGTTAGTTAAAAATTAATTTTAGATATATTGAAAAACTGGGACATTAAACATGTACAATTATTTGTTAATATTGGAAGTCAAGTACGCATTCAATTTTTGAGCTTGTTTATTAGTTTGTTTTACTGCTTATTTGATTATTTTGTTCTTTTTTTATAAATTCTTGTGACCCCAAGCCCGTACGCATGTATTAATCTTGACATCCAATCATATTCACTTATTTTAAAAATTTTGATGCATTCAATAGGTGATCAAGGGATTCTAAAGTTTTGAATATCATGCATGCTACTAATGTAAAGAAACTAGATAAGTTTGACGTTGCACTTGAAGGTTATAACATCAAAATTTAGCTGAGTGCTGAATAATGATTCTCCTCCGAGAAAAATCCGTTGTTATCTTGACATCCAATCATATTCACTCATTTTAAAAATTTTAATGCATTCAATTGGTGATCAAGCAATTCTAAAGCCTGGAATATCATGGCAACTAGTTTTAATATGCTAAAGAAAAAAATTGATTTTGATGTTGCATTTGAAGATTATAACATCAAGATTAAGGGTCTGTTTGGGGCAGCTGCAGTTGTTTGAAAAAGCAGTTGTAACCTAGTTGTAGAAGAAACAGTTGTTTAAAAAACTGCGATGGTTCTTATAAATTTATTTTAATTTCAAAAAGTCAGACAATAATTTTCTAGCAGCCACCACACTTGAACATGTCAAGTTGAAAAAGGCAGCTTCCTACCACAAAAATTTCTAAAAAATAATAAGAAAGTAATTCTCCAAATAGATCTATGGCGGCGGTCTGAAAAGCATAGCAGCAAAAAAACTGTCCCAAAAAGACCCTAAATTGAGTGCATAATCATGATGCTCCTCCCAAAAATAAATCCACACATGCACAGACATCTCATTGATTATTAGATAATGATAATTGAAGGAAAAATATGCCATCCTAAGAAACCTACATAGAAAGATATTAATGTTCATAAATAATAGAGTAAACTATTGAATTGGAAAATTGGGAGCTTAACTATTACATTTGTTCATTTTATGACTATTGACAAAGAATAAGATGTAAATAGAATAGAAAGAGGAGTGGACAAATGTCAGCAAAATGTGCCACCTCTAAAATCCCAATCAGTTATGGTAAGAAATTATCTAGAATACTTGGTGACGAGAATATTGATTTTAGATTGATGAGTGAGTAATCAGTCTGGGAGATGTGTATGATAGAAAGAGAGAGATATAAAGTGTTCTTGCATTCCTGCGTAGCATATGCATGTATTGTAAAAGAAATCAAATACGCTTATGTCTACATGCAGTAATTTTTTGCAATATTTACAAATAATTAATTCAGAAAACTTTCCCTCCCAATTAACTCTTGCTAGAATAAACAAGGCAGAGAATTTACTGTCAAGTACTCATATAGAGAAGTGAATCTCAATCAATGAGTTTAATTCCACATGACAATATTCAACAACAAAGCAATTATTAAACAATTGTTACCTATAGATTCCCCATGTAATCAACTCATGATGCTCCCCAAAATAAACCCTGATGATGTGTGTGAAAGAACGACCAGCAGTTAAAATTCCAGTTTTGCGTATAATCTCTCCCACTAACACCATCACCGAACCAACAGTGCTGATCCACCACTGATCCTTCAGCTCTGGAAAAAAATAAATCTCTATGAAGTATTCCAGCAACGCAAACAACATAGCAACAATATATGGCTTGCTGATCAAAAAAGCTGCAGAAAGAGCAAAAGAAAAACCAATTAAATACGTCTGACAAAATGTATAGCACAAGTAATGATGACAATTTTATTATTCAAATAAAATTGTCTTCAGAAGCATATCATTATACGTAGCATATAAATTTTCCAAAAAAAATTGCAGTACTTGCAGTTGTTATATGTATAATCTAAGCATATTCCTACTTAAATGATGCTCATCATATCCAGCCCTAGATAAACATCAAAATAATAAATTAAAACTTGTATCATATCAATCAGTGGCTTCAATTTTCAAACCTTTTACGTTTGTATGGCTGCTGCAAAGTAGCTTAATCCTGATTAACAAAGAGCATTAATAATAATATGGTGGGTATGTGTTCGTATGGATGCTGGAAGGGTTGTTGGCTTGAGGAGATGTAAGAACTCCCAATTCATAAGAGTAATTTATTGTAGGGGGATATACATACAATGTACACAAAACATTTGATTTTGACATATTTCACAACTTAATATTGTTATTTACACACATTGTGAAACCCATTAAGTATAATGAATCTAAACTCTTCAACGTCGAGGCGCCTTTTGGTGTAACACTTGGAATTTCATCACAAATCGTAAAGTTAAGCATGTGCATGTGGGAAAGTTCTTGGGATTGGTGATCACCTGAAAAGTTGCAATAATAGGAAATAATTGTGAGGTCGTTAGGCCAAAACGGACAATGTATAAGAGTTTGGGTTATTACAAATGGTATAAGAGCAGTAAGTTGTGTTTTATGGTATTGTTTTAATTAAGAGTAATTTGATTTTTTGGCTTTATTTACTTGTATGCCCTAGTCTTCCTCTATAAAAGGGACTTAAGAGGTTATGAGAGTAGCATGAAGAGGAAGTGTTGAGTTGTAACCCCAAGCCGTTTTTCTTTCTCCCATCCGGTGCTAGTGAAATCTCCCTCCCTGTGGACGTGGGAATCAACTTAACGCTGAACCACATAAATCTTTTGTGTTTGGTTATTGTTGTGTGAATTTCCACATTTTCGCATTGTTTTCGAATAACAATTGGTATCAGAGCTTCGAGTTTCTAATCGAGTGTGATTTTGTGTCGACAATAATAAATTTGGTGTGTGTTGCCGAAGTTTTTTGCAGCGCATAGTCCGACGTGCTTTGTCGATGGCTCTGACAACTCCAACGACATTCTGGCGGGATCCAACGTCAAATGGCGTTCTGACGCGGTCCAACGCAGCAGGGCAGAGAGTGAGTTGCCTAGCGGTTTGGAAAAGGAGAGGAAACAACACGGCTGAATGTTCTTGTGGCGGTTCAGAGATCGATCTGGTGGTCCGGTGGTTTCGCGTGAATAATAAAGAAAAGTAAAAGTTTCCTTTGAGAGAAAAAGTAAACTTCTTAAATGAGAAAGTTTTCTTTTGAAAATATAAAAAAAAGTTTTGGATAAAGCATTTCGTGGAGTCTATTTACTTGTTTTTATATGTTGATGATATGTTGATTACATCTACTAGTCAAATTGAGATTGATAAGATGAAGAATCAACTATCTAAATATTTTGAAATAAAGAAATTAGGTGAAGGTCACAAAATTCTTGACATAGACATTCTCAGTGACAAGGCAGCTAAAAAGGTATGACTCTCACAAGAAGTTTATGTTTGGATGGTGCTGAAATAATTTAAGGTTGATGACTCGAGTAAGGCGTTGAGTCTACCCATTGTATCTCATTTTCAGTTTAGTTTAGATCAACGTCCTAAAAATGATCATGAAGATAAATATATGTGATCAGTTTCTTATGCTAGTGCAGTGGGCAGCCTGATATATGTTATGAGTTGTTCTAGATCAGACATTGCACAAACAGTTGATGTTGTGATCAGATTCGTGCATAATCCAGATATTTTGAGGTATCTGAAGAGTACAATTGATGATGGCTTGGTGTTTGAGATGTCATAATCTATTACAGATTTGTGTGTAAGCTACACTGACTTAAGACTATACAAGTGATATGAATAGACGAAGATCAACAACTTACTATTTATTCACATTAACAGGAGGTCCAATCAATTTGACGTTAGTTCTTCGTCTGTTGTTGCTTTTTCTACTACAGAGGAAAAGCATATGCCAGTAGCAAAGGCAATGAAGAAAACAATAAGGATGTAAGGCCTATCGAATGACTTGAGAGTTGATCAGAAGTCTCTGACGGTGTTTTGTGACAATTAGAGTACAATATTCTTGGTCACAAATCCAGTTCATCATGCTTGTACCAAGCACATAGATGTGAGGTACCACTTTGTTCAGGACTTGATTGAGGAAGATAGATACGAAAGAAAATCCGCCGGACATACAAACATATTACCAGTCCAGAAGTTCACCTACTGCAGGAATTTGATGAACATCCGAGCTCAGAACTAATTGCATAGGAGACTATTTTGAAGAACTGCGCGATGTTTGATTCCTGTCGGAAAGGAGGGGGTACGTAGGCAACCATCCTGATGCATTTGAATTGGAGTTCGAAGCTCATTTGATCATCTTTCACTTATCTGGATGTAAGAGATGAGGTGAATATTATTGTATTTTATGGCATTATTTTAATTAAAAGTAAATTAATTTTTTGGTTTTATTTACTTGTATGTCGCAGTCCTCATCTATAAAAGGAACTTAAAGACTTATGAGAGTAATATGGAGAGGAAGTACTAATTTGTAACCCCAAGCCGTTTTTCTTTCTCCAGTCCAGTGCTAGTGAAATCCCCATCCCCGTGGGCGTAAGCAAATCAACTAAACGTCGAACCACGTAAATCTTTTGTGTTTGATTATTTTTGTGTGAATTTCAACGCTTCCACAATGTTATTGCATGACACATAACACTAGCTTGAATATGGAAACTAAGTGTTATTTAAACCAAAGTGCTACGCCATGGGAACTACGTCTTGAAGTCAAGGTGAGACAAAGAACTACATAGTGAGAGTTATCTCTTAAATTTGTAAGAGCTACTTCTAGAATCATAAATGCCTGACAAATGATTTTGGGTTAAGAAAACTGACGAGAATATCAATTGCTTAAGTAGGGGAATTTGTGAAATTCTTAAGTAGAACAAAGCTGAACTCTTAAATATAGAGGTGCTTTTAGGTGTAACCGTTGAAATTTTATCAAAAACTTCAAAGTTAAGTGTGCTCATGCGGGAGAACCCATGGGAATGGTGACCTCCTGGGAAGTTGCACTAATGAGGTAAAACTATGAGGTCATTAACTTTAGGGATCCTCTCCACATGATTTCTTCTCAGAAGGTCAACATTGTGCTGCTAGGTTACTGCCAGACAGGCGACATTGTAACCGAGTTAAGTTATTTTAATGGAAAGTGTTATTTGTTTTTTTCTAGTTTAGATTTAGAGTGTTATGTATGTAAATAACAAACTTTAGGTGCGAGATATGTAAAATCCAATCTTTTGTGTACTATGTACGTAAATACCCCTTTATTATATGGCCATTTCCATTTGGTGCAAACTCACTTCTTTTGTCATTAACTAAAGGAATTTTGATATGAGACAAAGAAACTTCTGCTCATAATGAGGAACGATCATCAAATCCCTAAAACCGTAGAGAAGGAAAATTCTTAGGTTGATTTTAATAGCAGTTTGCTTTGTAATTTTTGCAAGCAAAGACACATATCATCCTACTAAAATAAACTTTTTTTTTTATTCGCTCATTTTTGCTTGTTAAACCTCCCATCTAGGAGCTACAGAGGAAGAAGATTTCGCCCAAACATGCAAGAACCACATGTAATGCTAATAAAAGATTTCTCCTATATATGAATGCACCAATAAATACAGATATATAGTGATTCCTTAAATCCATTTAAAATGAAAAGGCGAAGAAGATGAAGAGTTGGGCCTTACAGTTCCAAGAAACGTTTGATCGACCATGGATGGCTGCCGCGAGCAAGTACTCGGAGACATGGAAGAAGGCCACAACCAAAGCGAAGAGCGAAAGCTGAACTCCGCCGACATAACCGAGCTCCATAATCACTAGCTGAATCTCTAGGCTTCAGGCACCAACTCTCTTCTAAGTGGCTTCACGACGGCTTAGGGCTTCAGTCGCGGCGCTTCCTATGGCAAATTTTGATGGGCCGTCAAAAATTTGCTTATAACAAAATTTCATAAATTTGTTTCCAGATAATTCTTATGTATTTATATAACTAACGCCTAAATTTTAATTTTTATATTTGTAACACTCAACCTTTAATTTCTTAAAAAAAAATATGACTAATCAGTTTTTAAAGGTGGAGATAAGCTTTCTCGTACACTAATACGGCTCGTTTATATTTCGAGCTCAAAAAGTGAGTTCGTGTTCACGAGCCGAACACGAGCCGTTCACGAACAAAGAGTCGTTTTGACAACCTTAATCACGTAGTCATAAGATGTTAAGGATTTAGATGAGATTTAAAACATTATTTGAAACATTATTATATTTTCTTAATTAATACTTTTAATTGATTATAAATCTTTGTAGCCTTGTATTCAATTAAATTAAATTATATATACATAATTGATTAGTAGTATTTTGAGCCAGAACGATTTGAACATGAACGAACAAATTTGTTCGTGTTGTTCGTGTTTAGCTCGTTAACTTAGCGAACGAGCTGAACACGAGCTTCTTAATGAGTCAAACACGAGCTGTTCGCGAACAACAAGTCATTTTGACAGCCCTAGTTGCAAATGTTAAAATTAAAGTTTAAGAACTACTCTTATAAATATATAAAAAATATGTGGTATGCATGCAAAGGTTTTTTTAAAAAAAGTTTAACAAGTTAAACCATGGGTGAGTTCACTAAATCTTAAATAAAGGTTAATTGACATTTGATTGAACTCCAATAGGCCTAATGAACTCATTTAGCCTAAGTTAAACCTAAACTTAGCCTATTTGGTTCACTTTGGTCAAATTGAACCAATTGTTCAAATTAAATCAGCCTTTCGTTGGATGTCCTATGCTAACCAAAATTTAATTAGGACCCTTTACACGTTGAATCAACACAATTAAATTAATGAAGTTATAAGGTTGAGCAAACGCTAGTCTAGATAGATCCATTTAACTTATTGGGCCTCAAATCTTGAAACTGGCTAGCACAATGGATCTTAAGATAGGAGAATTCTAATTATAAACCATATTTGACCCAATTAAGTTAATTCAATCACCTTGACCCAATAATTGAACCTATTTGACTCTAATTAACTAAATCACCCTAATTTTGATTGAATTCATCATTTAAACTAATAGATGCTTAGAACTTAGCCTCAAGGATCAAGCATAAACCATAGGTTAGCCACTAATTATGTTTTATAAGGGATTAGTGGATGATTATGATTAGGGAAAAGTGTTTATAGTATTACAAGGCAAATTAAAGGAATATGTTAAATGATCGAGTTGTCTTTCTTGTGATCCTAGCATTGTATTCCAAGAAGCTTAGGCCATATCACATGTTGATCAACTTATTAACAAAGATTAAGACTAAATTAATATATGGATTATAATTGTCATAAATCTAAATATTTCATTCTATCAACATCCTTTCTTTTAGCTAAGAGGAGAATTCTCGAATGATCTCTAGTTTTCTAGCTTCCATCTTTATAGGTAATTTTATCATAAAATTCTTTCAAATTGTAGCTTTTATATGTTAGTTAGGATGAAATGACGTGCATCTATATGGCTATTTTGCATTATGATACATATTTTCTTACTGGTACCAATATACAATCATACATTATTTTGATGTACAAGAGTTCTGTGTAATATTAAGAAAATATAATTGTTGTTTGACATAAATGTACTAGACTATTTATTTTCTTATAGATTACAAACTATTTAGTTTAGCATGAGAAATTTAACGTGCTATAGCTGATGACTTCTATAACTTTTATTTTTGTTTGGCCATTAAACCAAGCATATGTTCATCATGGCCACAAAATTTAATTAATATACAGTTACATGGAAATATGAAAATGAAATCTTCCGTTAAAAAAATGACAAAATCTATTGTACATCCTAAGAAGTTCAAAGTTCATCAAATTAATTGGCAAAATGATTAAATCATAATTAGATATTTGGCTTATTCTTTGGTCATGATGAACCTCTAAATGGCTTATAATGCCATAACATACCATAATCTTTAAATAAAATTTAATGATGA
Organism: Phalaenopsis aphrodite; assembly: GCA_003013225.1. Lineage (NCBI taxonomy): Eukaryota > Viridiplantae > Streptophyta > Magnoliopsida > Asparagales > Orchidaceae > Phalaenopsis > Phalaenopsis aphrodite. The sequence goes on from NEWO01000031.1 coordinate 2,174,139, forward strand.
CAACCTCTATTTATTTCCAAAATTGCATTCAGGTGTTACAATTTTGTTTGATGAATTCTAGAAGCAAGTCATCACCCAATTTCCAAACTCATAGAAGCTTCAAAAGACATGTCAAATACTCTCTACCTTAGAAAGAAGGAATTTTAAGTTTTTTTCTTAAAATGACTATATGTTAGTTCATAAGTGTGATGCTAAAGCTCTTTTTTCTACATATCATTCAACATAACTGTGGTGGCCATCTAAGACTAAAGGATGGTCCCCTTATAGTTACCAAGATTCCTCTTCTTTAGATCAATAGATACTAAAATTATTTGAGAAGACTGGAAAATATATTAATATTAAAGTGTTTAAAAAAGGCTTCAACGTCATATCATCTCTTTTTACATAGATATTTATTAAAAAGAGAAAGATAAATTGGGTGATCAATATATAACTATTGTGATTTTAGGGGCTTTTGGGATACACTATAAGCAGATGAATACATTGACTTATACGTTTTTCTGACCTCTAATGCCTTTGTAATAGGTTAAGTCAAGATAATCACTTATTTGTGCTTTTGCAATTTAAAATTTGCAAACAATTTAATGATTTGTCATGATGCAAGTTTTATTAGGGGATAAGACTATTATTAAGTTATGTAATATAAAAAATAATGATCATTATCATAATATTGTTCATCCATCCTTCAATTTATTCACTTTAATTAGATTCAAGAGCTAGTTATGGGATTGCCAACCTATTTTTGTTAATAATGAATGTCATAAAATAAATAACTAAAATTTATAGCATTGGGAGCTTTGCTAGTGTAAGAGATGGTAACTAATTCACCAATTGCCCTTGCATGATTATAATATGAAATAGATATGAGAGTGTTTCATACAACTAATAAAGGAGAAGGGAAAATAAACTAGACAAGCTAAAGGCATTCATTTATGAATTTAAATAGATGATTTAAAAGGAGATTTGAGGGGATATCCTTAAAAATAATTATGCTCACACTTTTGTACTTGTATATTTTTTAATAGGAAAAAAACTTCTTGTCATATTTAAAAGGCTAACACTTAGTTGTCTTTATTTGTAATATGATCATTCAAATCTCAAAAGTTGCAATAAAAATGAGGAAAGAGGGGGTGAAAGAGAAGGAATTATAGGGGAAAACATTGTAACATTGTATCATTCTACAGTTCTCTCCCTTTATATAGGGAAAAAATATTACATCAGTACTACGCCCGTAGAGTAACGTGTGTAGCCAATGAATTCACGCCACGACATCCCACGCGACAGAGAAAAAAAACGGTGCGGTAATACGGGGAATATTCCCCCCACCCCGTGCTATTCATGTGTTATTCTGTGTTATTTATGTGTTATTGTGTCCTGAGAATATTCCTGGTATTATAATAACACAATAACACATCAATAACACATGAATAACACATGGGAGAATATTCTCATGTGTTACTGCACTGTTTTTTCTCTGTCGGGAATATTCCTCGTGTTATTCATGTGTTATTGTGTGTTATTCATGTGTTATTGTGTCATGAAAATGTTCTTGGTTTTATAATAACACAATAACACATCAATAACACATGAATAACACATGGGAGAATATTATCATGTGTTACTGCACTGTTTTTTCTCTGTCGGGAATATTCCTCGTGTTATTCATGTGTTATTGTGTGTTATTCATGTGTTATTGTGTCATGAAAATGTTCTTGGTTTTATAATAACACAATAACACATCAATAACACATGAATAACACACAATAATACATGAATAACACGGGGGAAATATTCCCCATATTACCGCCATTTTTTTCTCTGTCGCGCGGGGTGTCGTGACGTGAATTCATTGGCTACGCACGTTACTCTACGTGCGTAGTACTGATGTAATATTTTTTCTTATACAGGGGAGTTGTTCCAACAAATTTTACATGGATAATGATTACATTTGTATCTCTATTGATATCTAATTATTCTCTTTTGTATCATTCAGATATGGGCACATAATTTTTATAATTGCAGGCATTTTATTCTTTTACGATGCCGCATTCCACCTTATATTCCCTGTGCACTTTGTCGTGTGATATCTTTAAGAATTTATTTGGCCTCCTTCTGGGAGTTTGCCATAGGACTAGTTTGCCTTCGGAGCGTGTTGTCCTCCCCCGGCAGGCCAATCTGAGATGGCGAAGTGACTAGGGCGATGTCGTTGAACGTACCTTCCTTTGGCTCAACTCGTAAGTGAGAGTCCATCATGCATTCTATACTCGCTGGTTTATTCAACAGCTCGATAATCTCAATTTTATGGATTGGGCTAAAAGCACTTGTTACTTCATAGGCCTAACATGACATTTTGGCCAAACATACATACATATACTTTCATTTTCATTAAGTTAATTCTAACTGATTTGGTAGTACCATCTATTCAATATAATTTAAGGTGATAGATGCGTAATTTTTTTGTGTTTACGACTTTTATTCTAGTTTAGATTAATTTGGTATTTTGGTTTTATTTACTTGTATGACCTATTGCTTCTCTATAAAAGAAACTTCGGGTTCAGGAGAGAGATGTGGTGAGAAGTACAGAAGTTGCAATGTCAAGCCGTTTTTCTTTCTACCCAATTCTCATTTGGTGCTACAGTGAAATATCTCTCCTTGTGGACGTAGGCGAATCAACTTAACATTGAATCATGTAAATCTTTTTTGTTTGATTTTTGTTGTATGAATTTCTTTGTTTCCATATTATTTTTACATAATAATTGTTATTAGAGCTTCGGGTTCGTGATCAGAGAATGGTTTAGCTTCGACAACTACAAATTCAGTGTGTGTTGCACAAGATTTTGCAGTAGGTGGTCTGAAGAGCTCTGTCGGCATATTTGAAGAATCGACAACATGAAATCTGGAGGGTAGGTAGAGGCTCGGCTCAAGGTGGAGCTCCAGAAGGTGGTCTGACATTCATGCATGCAGGAGGACGTCCGGTGAGCTTTGTTTCAGTGGCAGTTATGACAGCGGCAGGCGGAGGCTCTGACGGCGACAGACAGAGGCTTCGGTGCCGGCTCTAACAACAATAAACACAGTTTGACGAAAGGATTGCTGTGGAACAGAGGTAAAAAAAAAAGAATCCTTTTTATAGGAAAAGCTTATATGTTAAGAAAATTTTGGGAAATTTCAGAAAAAAAAAAGAAATTTTTTCAAGTGAATCTTTTTTTTAGGTTTCTAAAAGTAAGAAAGAAGGAATATTTTATTTTGCTAAAGAAAAATTTTTTTTTTTCAGACAATGGTATTAATGATTGATAGTATGATGTAAGTTTTTTTAACGCCCATCATGACGGTGGAAAAGTTAATTTATCAGGTGCTTACGTATCTCGTCAAAATTGATATAACAAAATTTAAGTGTAAAGGGAAACTTTGGTATGTGGCGATGTGAGGTGATGGATGTGTTGTGCTCTTTGAATCTAGAGGAAATCTTGGATAGTGAAGAACGTACTTAAGAGATTTTGAGTACTTATGGCTTGTTCCGAAATTGCTTGACCTAGAAGATCAAAATGGGATGATGATGGAGACTTCTACAAAGAATTATAGTGAATGTTGTGAAGCAAATATCTCAGGAATAACGTTGAGAATCATCTATTTATGAAGCGTTAACTTTATAAATTTCAAATGAGATGGGGGATTACTATTGATGAGCGCTTGAATGATTCCATAAAATTACTAGCATATCTGTTAAATTTGAATGAAGATGTTAGAGATGAAGAAAAGATGCTCCTTTTGTTAAATTCGCTCCCATATGAAAACAAAATTCACGATGACACTCATTCATGGGAATGAGGTCTTAAATTATGGTGAAGTGACTGCAATGTTGTTGATTCATGATTTTCATTGAAGGAACAAAAGTCCACAATGATGGAGTTACCTGTAACACTTACACTTCAATGTGACAAATATGAAAAGAAGAAGAATTCAATAAATAAAGGAGACATTGACAACATATCTCAAAAGTGGAGCAAGTTTTGTGGGCTTAAACTTGGGAAAAATCAGCTTGTTTTCTATTTAGAGATTGTTCATTGGAAGAAAGATTGTCTGAAGCTTAAGGAGAAGAGAAAATAAGTTGCATCTGAGACAAAATCCAATACTATTATGTAAAGATGTGAAGAGGTGGATTCAAATGTATTGTTATTTATAATTTCTCGTAGTTTGTTTACAGATGATTTGTGTTGAATTTTGGACACCGGCTTTACTTATCACATTTGTCCTCATCGAGGGTGGTTTTGTATGTAAAAGGAGTTGGATAACGGTGAAGTGACTATGGGCAACGATCAAGCTTGTCGTACTGTTGGTGTAGGGAGTATCTTTACAGGATAAATGATGATACTTTGAGGGAGCTGACCAATGTTAAACATATTCCCTATATTAGAAAAAATTTGTTGTTGGTTGGGGCTTTAAAGTCTAATAGCTACAATGTAGTTATTGAGGCTGAAATTCTAAGGATGTCATGAAGCACTGGTTTTAATGAATGAAGTTCGTCATCACAACTCTTGCTATCATCAGGATAGTACAATAACTGGAATGACTGTTGTTGTTGATGATTCTTATGATGTCATTACGTCGTGGCATATGCGGCTAGCTCATGTTGATGAGACTTTACTTCAAGCTTTGGTGAAATGATGGTTGATCAATGGAGTGAGCACGTGTAAGCTTACTTTATGTGAGCAATAATGTATTTTACAAGAAGACATGAGTATCTTTTGGTACTATCATCCACTGTTCAAAAAGTAATTTAGAGTATTTTCACACAAATGTTGATGCCCGACAAAGATAACATCATTCAACTAAAGAATATACTTTGTATCTTTTATTGTTTATTTCTTCCAAGTATGTTTGGGAGTACATCATGAACACAAAAACAACGTGCTAAATATTTTCATAACTTGAAAGAAGTAGATTGAAACTCAGACTGGAAAAAAGATATGATGTATTAGATCAGGGTGAATACATTTCTAATGTGTTCTTACAGGAGTGCCAGAGAGTTGAGATAGAGCACCACTTCACTGTTCGAGAGACACTGCAATAAAATAGGGGTGGCAAAGAGGATGAATCGAGCTTTGGTGGAGAAGGTTTAGTGTATGTTATCCAATGCAGGGTTGGATAGAGTGTCACTTAGTGAACTGTCTGCCTTTTGTAGCTATTAGGAAGAAGACCACAAAGGAGATATAGTCAGGACATCCTACAAGAGATTATGAGCACAAAAAAATTATTTGGTAGCTATCACGTATAGAATGATAAACTGGAACCATGAGCAAAGAAGACGATCTTCATTGCTTTAGACAAGGAGTTAAGGGTTTCCAGTTGTATGATCAATCAGAATGAAAGGTTGTTATTAGTAGGGATGTTACATTTAACTAGGTAAACTTGTTGAAAAATTAGTACTCAAAATACGTGGATAATTCTACTGGGACTTTATATATGCAATAGAATTTAAAGTTTTATGCAACTCCATTTGTTCCATAGAGTTTGTCCATTTTGACTTAGATATATGATTCAGTTGTAGTTTAGGAGGTATCTGTTTATAATGCTCAGGAAGAGGTGGAAGAAGATGTTCAAGATGAGATTCTTGTTTAGGAATCTATTACTAAGGGTAGGACCAGGCACCAGAATGTCCCAAAACCAGCTTGCTTTATGGATCACATTGTATTTACATTTTGAGCCATGGAGACATAAATTCCTTGTCACTATAAAGAGGCATTTGAGAGCTCGGACCGTAATCTTTGGAGAGTGATAATGAATGAATAAATGGAATCTCATCGGAAGAATGATACTTGAAGGTGGGTAAAGCATCCTCCAGAAAGGAAAGTCGTTGTGAGTAAATGAGTGCATGCAAAGAATGAAAGATCTCATAAATTTGATGTGTGTTACAAGACAAGATTAGTGGTAAAGACTTACGCAATAGGAAGGGATTGATTGTGATGAGATTTTCTCCCAATGGTCAAACATCCCTCAATATGTGTTCTCTTAGCAATTGTAGCATAATACGATCTGATCTTGAAGAGTCCGATGTGAAGAATTCCTACATGGGGAATTACAAGAGGACATCTATATATGAAGCCTCCTGAATATAAAGCATCAAAAGACTTAGCTTGCAAATTGAATAAATCTTTGTATGGGTTGAAGCAGTCACGATGAAAGTGGTATAAAAAATTTGATTAGTTCATGGGGAGACAGGAGTACATGAGGAGCCAATTTGATCATTGTGCATATTTCAAAAAATTGGTCAATGTTGAGTTCATTTACTTGTTTCTATATGTTGATGATATATTGATTGTATATGTTTGTCAGATTGAGGTTGACAGGGTAAAAAATCAACTACCCAAATATTTTGAAATGAAGTAGTTGGGTGAAGCTTGCAAAATTATTAGCATGGAGATTCTCAAAGACAAGACTACTTCAAAGATTTGGCTTTCTCTAGGAGCTTATGTTGGAAGGTACTAAAAAATTTTGGACTTGATGAATCGAGCAAGGCATTAAGTCTATGCATTGCATCCCACTTTCAGTTGAATTCAAATCAGTGTCCTAAAGATGATTAAGAAAGAAAAGATTTGTGAGTGGTACCTTATACTAGTATAGTGGGCATTTGATGTATGTCAGTTTTTGTACTAGATCAGACAATACACAGGCAGTTGNTGTTGAGTTCATTTACTTGCTTCTATATGTTGATTGTATATGTTTGTCAGATTAAGTTTGACAGGGTAAAAAATAAACTATCCAAATATTTTGAAATGAAGTAGTTGGGTGAATCTTGCAAAATTATTAGCATGGAGATTCTGAAAGACAAGACTGCTAGAAAGATTTGTCTTTCTCTGGAAGCTTATGTTGGAAGGTACTAAAAAAATTTGAAGTTGATGACTCGAGCAAGGCATTAAGTGTATGCATTGCATCCCACTTTCAGTTGAATTCAAGTCTGTGTCCTAAAGATGATTAAGAAAGAAAAGATATGTGAGTGGTACCTTATACTAGTATAGTGGGCATTTGATGTATGTCAGTTTTTGTACTAGATCAGACAATACACAGGCAGTTGGTGTTGTGATAAACTTCACTCATGATCCATGAAGGAAATATTGACAGGTTGTGAAGTATAATATGAGATATCTGAAGGTTACAGTTGATGTTGGCTTCACGTTTGAAAGGCAATCATCTATTACAGATTTGTGTGTATACTACGCTGACTCAGACAATGCAGGTGATATGGATTCACCTATGTCCACGAAACGAGAAATTTCACTAGCACTAGATGCACGGAAAGAAAAACCGCTTGAGGTTAAAACTTCTGTTCTTCTCACCACACCTCTCTCATGAACCCAAAGTCTCTTTTATAGAGGATGATTAAAGCATACAAGAAATTAAAGCCAAAAGACCAACTTACTCATAATTACAATAAAATCCATAAATACAACAATCTTCACCTCATCTCTTACTTCCAGATAAGTAAGAGATAACCAAATGAGCTCAAAACTCAAATTAAGTTGCACTAAGATGGCTGCCTACACACCCCCATTCTGAAGCGATTAAGCCTGGTTTAGTTATTCAAAATGCTAGACTGGGCAATTAAAACAAAGCTTGAATGTTCACTAAACTCCCGCAGTAAGTGAGCTTCTGGGTCCAATAGTATCTTCTTGAGCATGTCTGTTGGAATTTCCTTTGCATTTATCTTATTCAATAGAATCTTATCGTCGTCAATCAAGTCCCCTACAAAGTGATATCTCACATCAATGTGCTTGGTACGAGCATGTTGAACTGGATTTGTGGTCAAGAATTTTGCACTCTGATTGTCATAAATGATCGTTGGAAACTCCTTGTCAACTCCTAAGTAATCTAATTGATCCTGCATCCATTTCACTTCCTTGATCGCCTCTATGAATGTACTCAGCCTCCATGGTAGACAAAGCCACAGTTGACTGAAGAGTCGACCTCCAACTGATTGGTCCACCTACCAATGTGAATAAATTGTCAATCGTAGATCTCTATCTTTCACTTCCATATTATTTTTGCATAGCAATTTTCTCTTAATTTTTTTATCATATTATTTATTTTGACAAGAATTATGGAGTTAAAAAAAAAAAAAAACTAGTTATCAAATTATATCATCGGGTGATAGCATCTGCCACCTACCATGAAATGGTACGCCATTTACTTTATTTTTATCTGATTGGATTCGGGAGCCAGCCTCCAAATCAATATCATGCCATTGCTAATCTACCATAATCTCAATAGAACTCATTGAAGACAGTATTTTATTGACACTGTCACCTTCAAGCTAACCCCTTTCATTAAATTCCTAGCAAATTTCATTTCATTTTTGAAATATTCAGAAATAAAATTTCCATTTTATAATTCATATTTATGATCTTAAAAATACAACCAACTTCATTTATTAGTGTGTTATGGACACTTTCAAAAGTGCTTGCAAGTTGTAACACTTAAATTTCATTTGGTGCAGCTGCAACTTATTGTAAAACTGCAATAATTATATCTGCAAAAACTAATTTAAAGTTAGAATTTATTTTAAAATATCTAATTTTACATTCTCTTCAAAATTGCTCCAAGTACAACAGCTACCTTCCCCAACTGAGTGCAATGCAATCTAGCAAGATAATACCAGTAATGGAGAATATCTGTGAATCTTGTACAACTCCTATCTATTAAGTACTTGTTCGCAGTAGCTGCTGGCTCTTTCTGGCAGCAAATCTAGAATTTTAAGAACAAAAAGCCAGGAGCAGCATCCACTCCAAGGAAATAAACTGAGATAAGGCTAATAGCTGTAAGCTTCCCATTATTTTCTGTTTATCTTCTCTCTTTTGTTACACTTTCACTCTACACATGATGAATATATTACGTCTGGTAAATCGGACGTGCCGTAATATTCTCTTGTATAAATGAAGCAAGAGGAGTTAAAATGGGTATATGGATAGAGAGAAAACAAGAAAATAGTGTTAGCCAAAGTCTTAATTGAAAACAAAAGAAGATTATTGCCTAAAATCTTAATCAAAAGTTAAAATCTCGCCTCCAAACATAGCATTTGATTTGAGATGACCATAACTCTCTCTATAGTGATATATTCAATCAATTTATATTCTATGAAATGATAGAATTACACTAGTGTTATGGTATGACTCATATATCATATAAGGGATAGATGCTGAAACGAAGCGGAGTGGAGCGGAAGGATCTGTCCAATCGAGAGAGTTTTATTATGTGGGTTGGAGGTGCGGGGTTGACACCTCGCGGTTTTGTACAGAGGTAATTTAAGTAATTACATATTGTACTATAGGGTTTTACATATGTTCTGTTTGTAATCCTATGTAAGATTCTAAATCTTGTATTCTGTACTCTTTTCTGAATATTAAAAAGGAAGTCGCTGCTCTGCTCTCGAGTACGTAAAACCTCGTAAATCTCTGTGTGTTCTTCTGAATTTGTGTCGATTCCTATTTTTCTTCGCCCTAATTTCTCAACAACAAATTTATCATGTTAGGCCGAAGATTTTTGATTGTTTGTTTTCTTACCGCATTTTTTATATTATTCTCCTGTCAAAAAGATATCTATAACAATCATTTTTTAATTGATAGCCACAACTTTTCCCAAATGAGTATTCTTTTAGATTAATAATTACATCATTTTAGAAAAAAAATCTCTCTCTTAGATGTATAGTCACATTCTTTTAAATATGAGAGATATTGACAAAGTAAGAGATTATTTGGGAACACTTTAATTTTTTATTTTTTTGGTTTATTTTTTATATTATTTTTTAAAAATATATTCGTTAAGTACATTTTTTTTATTTTTTATATTAAAAAAATTATGATTTTCTAAAACATACTTCGAGCATTTAAATATTATTTTAAATGTATTTAAAAATAATTAAAACATGTAATAACACATCAAACATATTTTATTTCAAATAAAAATCAAAACAAAATAATAAAAAAAGATCCCAAACATCCCCTAAAACATATATAATTAGATAATTATGGGTCACTTAAGTTATTAAATCAATTATTTTAATTAATTAAAATAATTACAATGAGTAATAACCAAGCATAGGCTAAAAAATGAATGAAGAAAAGTATCTGAATATGATCTACCGATCCTGTGCAACAACTATACTTAGCTAAGAGGAATGTTAGGCTCACAAAATAAACTTATATATAGAATGAAATATTTTTCATTATTGTGTTTAAGGTGAAAATAAGGCTAACTATTCTTATTTGTCCCATTAAACTTCTTCATATGGGAATTAAAAAATAATATTAATTAATAATGTTTCATTTTCTAATTAAATTCATTCTTAAATTAACAATTTATTTCATCATTATAAGCTTTGATTTATTTGAGCATAATAATACTAAAAATTCATTCAAAAGTTTTTTTTTTCCTTTTATAATTTCTAGAACTTAATGGTAAATTATGTGAATTATAATTCTTCTCACATATTTATTTAGAGTAATGTGCTAAAATAGTCCAGACAAATTACATGGGGCTATTTTAGTCTCAGAGTTTATAGAAGTGTTAAAATAGTTCCCAGACTCTTTAAACTGTGACAGAAATAGTCATTATATATAGAGGACTATTAGATCTCAATTTTGAAAAAGTTGAGATTATTTAGATAACTCAGTATAGAGTTGTTAACGATCTTATTTTGAGCCGAGGTAGGGCCGACATAAAATTGGTTCGAGAAAAAATTGATTCAAAATTTTGGCTCGTAGTTTGACACGTTTCTTTTGACTCAATTTCGATTAGAGCCAAAATTTGGATTAATTTTTTATTGATTAAAGATCTTTAAACTAAATTAAGAACCCTAGTTTATAAACTCTGGGACTAAAAGAATCTCAAGTAAATAGTCAAAGAGTATTTTGGTACTTTATTTATATAATAGTGTTAAGAGTGAAGACTGATTTGGTGAGCAGCGGGATAGAGCATCCGACACCTCTGTGCCGGGTTGTGGGCGCTTAAGCGCTCTATTGGGTCCTGCTCGAACAAAGAAACAGATGACTATGCACTGGTTTTTGGTGCATATGCACCCACATAGGGGCCTGTTTCCCGAGAGCTTGGCGCATAGGCGCCAAGTTTGAGCGGCTATGCTCTAGAAGTGGTTCATGATGGAAATTAATTTATAATCTCGATTTCAATCGGCGTAAGGTAATGCCTGATGTATCTTCCTTCAATATTTTTCGAAGAGCATCCCGGTGAAAGTGATGAGTGTTGAAGATGTGAACTTTGGTTATTCGACGTGATTTTTTCATCGAATTGAAGAGAGAAGATTGTTGAGCGAGCCCTATAAAAAAATTTTTATGTCCGGAGAGCAAAGTTGTTTTAGTTCTGCGTAAAACCTTATGAATTTCATAGTGAAAATTTATAGTGACGTGACTCCGTGGTTTTCCCCTTTTCTCGGAATTTTCGGCCTAAATTCTCGTGTGTTTTTTTGGTTGCTTTGATTGTGCCTCTGTTTAAACTTTTGTTCCAATTTTTATCAAATTGGCAGCACGATCCCGTTACTTCGTAGTGTGGTTTAGTTTCTAATTGATCCTAACCCCTGATAAAATTGAAAATTATTCGTTGCGTTCATATCAAGTAGTGGTTTGCTAAATCCATATTTTACTAAACTATGTTATATATTTGTAATAAAATACTTAATATCTTCATTCCATTGCCACAAAAATATTTTTTACGTCAATTTAATGGAATTTAATGCTTAAGTTGAATGTGCACAGTTTTTCCAAACATTAATTTAACTTAATGGACTTCAATTTGACGTCCTACAAATTTTTTATGAGTTCAACCGATAGCGTTGGTTCATCATATATAGCCTCATTAACAGCTCGCATGCAAAGTTTCAATGTCCTATACAATAGTATTTGGTACATATCAACCACCAAATCCTTCAAGCACTCCAATATTTTATTTTTTTTTATAAGAAAATTTAAGTAAAATAAACAAATATAATATTATTTTTAGATCTAGGAAGATGGGAATTATTATAAGGGTCTTATTAATTATTTATTAATTATTATTATTTTTTATTTCTACTAGATGTAGGAATAAAACAAAACAATACCATTCATAAGTACACCAAGTGAGAAGGCCAAAATCGTCAAATGTTTATTTTTTTAATGTATTGGGCATATATATATATATATATATATATATATATATATATATATATATATATATATATATATATATATATATAT
>NEWO01000031.1:2186578-2197518 GCA_003013225.1 Phalaenopsis aphrodite
TTATATCAAAACTATATTTTTATGCTTTTATCAAATTCCTAACTAATTGAATTTGGCTAGTTCAAGTACAAGCTTTAGCACATATGATATACACACAGGAGGTTTAGTTATCAACTTGACAAACATAATAATAATTATTTATTTATAGTTTACTAATTATATTAAACTATTACTAATTGTGTGGCTGAGTATGATGGTGTGAGTAAGTTCTTTCTATTTTTTTCATAATTTTTGAAATAATGAGATATAATATGTAAAATTTGTGGCTCAAATTCATGGACTTGGAAGTAATTAAAAATCTTCTCCTCTAATCATGGAGTCATGAATCATTTCTTCATTTTATCTCTCTCTCTCTCTCTCTCTTTTTCTTAATTTTAATTTTGTCAAATTATTCATCTATGAACTAATTAACAACTTAATAATAATAATTTAAAAACCCAAAAGTAATTAGAAGCTTCATTTCAAATTGGTGTAATCTTTTCTATGGCAATTAAAAAGAAAAAAATAGATTTTAATTAGGTTTAAAGTTGAATAAAATTTAAAAATTATGTTTAACAAACTACTAAACACCTTGGTATCCTCAAAACATTATTTTAATCACAAATATATAAAATTTAAGATATGTAGTTAATTATTTATAGATACCAACTATTCTTATCTTGCCACAATAATATGATCTTATTTTCGAACTCCCAAAAACCCTCAACAATCAATAATGATGAATAGACTTAAACCCTATAAAAGATATATTTACATATATAAAGCATAATTGATTTATATTGAAGTGACTTTATAAATATCAAAATGAAAAAAATATATATTGGATCTTCATGCCCCCACTCTTAATATCTCATTGATATTAGTAGTACAATAATACAATATCATTAAACTTAAAAAAATATTACGTCCGGATAATTAAACGTAAGAATGGCATGGATCACACCACACCATATGCACATGTACAGTATGGTGTGATTCACACCGTCGTCCGGACGTAATATTTTCTCATAACCTGAAGTTTTATAAGAAAACTCCCATTTTTCTCCTAATTTTTGTTCCCAAACGTCATAATTTTTGTTCCCCAACCTCACAACTACACGACCAGATACACGGGCTCCTACTAGTTAAGTATGGTATACAAACACGCAGGATACATGTGGTCATCTACAAGCTCATTAATACTAATGCCCTGCATGGCTCTCGATTACTAAATGCACCCTATTTATAAAGACTACCAACTATGTCAGTTAACGTGGACAAAGCTGATGATAAAATAGAAGCAAAGCGAAAGGAACTCACACTGACACACTTCATGAATTATTGAAAATAGAACTTACTTTTTATTGCTGCTATAAAACTTTATTTAATATAGAGAAACATAAGATATATTGTTTCTTTAATTAGTCAGCTTCAAATAAAGTCCCATTCGAACATAGCCTGCCCGAGCTGAAGAATGCTGGTCTGGTTATGATGAGTCATCTCTGATCCTCCTCCTGAATGTGATCCCTCATTGAAGAAGTTTTGGTGGGGGAAGAAAGTGTTGGAAGATGAGCATGGAGATGTGAAGTGGCTTTGGAACTGTTGTTGATATTCAGAAGCTCTCTCTTCTGCTGACATAAAAGTGGAGACTTTCTGATGCTCATGAGTCGTCGTTGAAACACCAACTCCTCCGGCCAGCGATAGAGCTGAGCCAGTGGTACTGGTGAACTGAACCACTGCTTTCTTCTGCTGCACTTCTAAGCTCGCGTTGCCATCGCTCGGAATAGGTGGTGTGTTGTTGGACTTGACAATGCTCGCTATATTTAGATATAAAAATACATTATTAGTACGTAACAATAATTTAGCATGCATAATATAATCTTATCTGTTCCTGTTTATGCAATTTTTCTCCTTTTTTTTTTTCTTTTCTTGAGATTCGATGAAAAAGTTACTTCATAATTCAAGTGTTAGAAGAAAATTTGATAAAAATGAGTAATTTATAACAAAAATTAAAAAAAAAAAATCTTTCCCATGCCAAATAAAAAAACTTCAAAAGAAAAATTATAAGATATACTACCAAAAAGATTTTAATAAAAAATATATCAAATCTGATCTACAGATGTGCAGATAATGACATGAATTGCATCACATCGCTGTACAATAAATAATATTATGCACATTCAGTTAATTATTTTGTTCATTGTATGTAACTTAATTTGTATTAATGAAGTAATATGATCTACTAAAAAAAGTTAATTTGGGCTAAATATTAGTAATAATTAGCAGCAAAAAATTAATTAGGAGAAAGATCTATTACAAAGTTGCTTGCTGGTTTTTGCTCCTGATATTAGTTTGTTTTCTTCTTTAGCTTTGATGGTTGGAGCAATTGATGAAGATGAGCTACCCTTCCCCGTGGGCTGAGCTTGTGGCTTTCTCCGGCGGCGATTGTGCTCTGCGAGGCGCTTTCGACAACTTCTCTTGCTGTCATCAAACTCAGTGAGGCCATGGAACCTGTAGGCCGTTGGAAGAAGATCAAAGAAGATAAGCAAACTAATTGGAGAATCATGAAGGAGAAATAAAACACTTCCATCTACAAGGCTTGCTCTAAGGAAATGCTAATTATAGTGTGAAAGTTAAGGAAATAATGGAGGAAAATATATTGGAGAAAATGAAAGGATAAAGATGGAGATCCATGCAACTATATCTTGTATGTGTGGGTATTCATTTATCTTTTATGTGAGCACTTCAACATCCCAAATTAGGGCACTTATATGTGTAAGAGAACAAATATTTGATCTTTGTTTAGTATTAAATTTAAATTACAACCAAAATCTCCATGTTGTAAATCATGAAAGCATGCATAAACTATCAAAGATGTCACAGCCAATAATTCTTATGAGACATATTGTTATAATTAATTTGTTCTTCTAGGATTGAAATATATATAAAGATTTAAGAAAATGAACATAAATGTACAAAGTTAAATTTAAATAAAGACAAAAAAATGGCACTACTGAGCAATTTTTTGTATTGAAAAATTTAAATATTTTCTAATTTTGTTCATTTAAAAAACTATATTTGAAGATAATTTATGAAGCATGATAAATATATTATGATGAGATTTAGTCTTGTATTGACAATAACATTGCTAAATGATAGTTCCAATGTAATAATAAAGATTAGAGTAATGTTTTATTTAACAAAAAAAATTCAAGTAAATAAATAATTTATAGAAAAATGGAAGGATAAAATGTATTGAGTTAAATCTTATTTTTTTTTTAATATGAGTTAATTTTGATTTATAATTTTTGGTGAACATAAAGTTTGTTCAAAAGTGAATGGAGGACCCAACCCATGAAGAGTGCTAAAATATTAATGATGCAACTGCTGTGCAGATTGTATATGCAGAGTCCGACTATCCGTATATACGGACAATCTTTGAAATTTGAGCACGCCACGGTGTAAACTTATGAAGAGTAGCATACCCGAACGAATCTCAACAGTTATCCACACCTATAGATACTACTACACATGATACTCCCTTCCTGAGGAGGCAAACTTTCACCCTATGACTAACCTGAACAATTCTCAGAAGCTAAATGAAAAACTATGGGTTTCACCTGCACCAAAAACATGCATGATTTTGGACCACAATACTTCATAACATTATGATACACATCCATATATAGATCTATTATTTTCGTTAATTGTCATTATACATGCCTATGCTTTGGATCTAATAGTAGAAACTCAGGTACCTAATTGTCTAAAAAAAACCCTAGCAATTAAAAAAGATTGATCCATAAAGCCCTATATATTAACAAGAATTACAAGACTCGAAAACACAATAGCGCAGACGTAAGTAATCAACTTTCAAAAGAAATGAAGCATAGAGGAATTAAACTGATCATAAATGGACAAGCCATGAAATGGAACCTGCTACACTGTTGGCAGAACCTCTGTTGCACCCCTCCGGGGAAGAAGACGACTGGTGCCTTGGAGTGGAAATCACACACCTTATGCCTACGGTGGTAGTGCTTTGCACCGGAGAGGTCAGCTCGGCATCCCTCGGCCTGACACCTTGGCGGCTGATGGTGCGCCGACCGACCAAATAACATAAGCTGATGATCAACGGAGGAGAAGTAGGTTCGATGGCCGAGGTTGAGACCGATACGAGCGCCGGCCAACCCACCGAAGCCAGTGGTGGCGAGACCATCCTCGAGCTTGAAGAAGCCGGAGGAGCGAGGGTAGTCGGAAATGATGGTGGTGGATGGTTGGGGAGGAGGAGGTGGTGGGGGGAAGTAGAAGGGAAAGGGGTTATTGGAGGGGAAGAGGGGAGGAGGAGGGGGGTCTAAGAGATCAGAAGGGATAGCGTGATTAGGGTAGAAAGGTAGGCTGTGGGAGGTGGAGGAAAAGGTATTAGATGAGTCCCAATCCCAAAGTTGATGCTTTTGGGTGTTCTGAGTACAGCCGCTGGCCTCTAACCCTACAAAGGACATGAAAGGGGAGGCAGCATAGGTTTCGGTGGTGTGAGTTGAGTTCATCATCTTTTTGTGTGGAAAAGGAGCAGAGAGAGAGAGAGAGAGAGAGAGAGAGGAGGGAAGAATGGTACTAAGAAGTGGGAGCTAGGGTCCTTGGGTATGGGAAAAAGGTTCTGTGTGAGAAGGAT
This sequence comes from Phalaenopsis aphrodite, assembly GCA_003013225.1. Lineage (NCBI taxonomy): Eukaryota > Viridiplantae > Streptophyta > Magnoliopsida > Asparagales > Orchidaceae > Phalaenopsis > Phalaenopsis aphrodite. The sequence continues at coordinate 2,191,227 of NEWO01000031.1, forward strand.
TATATTGGGATGTGGCAATTAATGCGGGGGAAAGGGACCTACTTCTTCTTCTTCTATGACTTTACTGATGTTACCGAACACTTAGATACTTTAGCGGTGGGGAGAGAGAGAGGGGGAGGGAGAGGAGGAGCAATTCCACCAAAGTTTTGGGGTTTTTTTTTTCTTCAAAGAAAATTGCTTGAGAATATTGATAAGTGTATTGCTATAAATATCATAACTAGAATGACTAGTTATTAGTGATTGAATTATTTATTTTTGTATTATGAGTTGATGTTGCAAAAGTAAAATATTAATCTATTAAAAGAGATAAAATAATGGACATGATTTTAGTCCTATATAAAAACAAGAAGTCTAATTTTTTTAATTTTAAAATCAAAATTATTGTTATTCATATGCATGATAAGCATAAAATAAAACGATTATAATTTGCCAATTCAAAATGAGTTCATGGTATCTCTCACGTAGATCATAGTTGTATATTGTCACCCTCTAGCTTAGTCAGCCTGTCCACTTTTTCGTCGAGTTTGATCTTTAGTTTATCATTATCTTAGTTCTCAATATTGACTATTTTTCCTGAACAATAGACCTGCTTTGTTGCAACACCTGTCGTCTCTTTCCCTCCTCTGCCCGATTAGAAGTTCATTGTTGATATTAGTTTTTTGAGTTGTAATGAATTCCAACATTCATTAAAATTTAACCAGTTTTGAGCATATTTTTTATATATTCAAAATCTAGGATGAAATTTTATTGTTTTTCTATAGGTAAGTTCTGAGCTCTGGTTGGTTATCTTTCCTGTCTTTGTTTTGGTGATTTGTTTGGTGTTTTTTCTTTCTATTTTTGGTTTTTGTTGGATTGGTTTGTCTCTATGCTTATTGTGCTTGTCTTGTTTGATTTGTTTTGCAAGACTGTTGGTCTTTGAAGAATTCTTTCTTCCTTTCTTCCATGCTATGTCAGATCAAAATTTAGTAGGTTTGATCTACAATCTGATTTCACATGTAAGGTAGGTCTGTGAATTTATTGCTCACCGCTTTTAAAATTTAAGTTATACATGTTCGGAACTCATGACATTTAAAGTTTATGTCATGTAGGGTATGTCAGTGAATTTCGCTCGAACAACGACAATCAATCAAAAATTAATTTTGGATTGAATTTCTTTCAAGCTGACTGAGATTGATTCAGATCAAAATCAGATCGTTTAACATCATATTAATGTTAGGTATGAAAAAGATCGTTAATCAAAGTAACATTGATATGAAAAATAGCAAAACATATAATGGAATTACGAATTAATGAATAGTTCAAATTAATAATTAGGTTTTAAGGTGTTTGTCTATATTTAAGATAAATATATTTATTAAACCTATTTAGAGATATTTTCTTGAAAGAAGATGTTTCATATGATTTAAGAGTGTTCACTGTTTCTTCTATTGCAAAGTCTAAATTTCATTGCCAAAATGAAAATCCACTTTGAAATCTAATTTTTATTTCTAAAATGGAAATTCACTTTGAAATCTAATTTCCATACCAATTAGATTTTGAAGTGATTTTCATTTTGGGAATGAAGATTAGATTTGAAAGTGAATCCTTATTTGACTAAGGAAATTAGACTTTACATTAGATGATGCAGCGAACACTCTTACATATGAAATACTTTCTACTAAAAATATATTTTGAGGTGTGCAATTATTTGCTTATGGGATTTGCGGTGGCAAAAATGCTTAGATTTATGATTGGCTTTCCACTTGAAATATAAAATGCTAAAGAAATAAACTTGTGCAAGGTTTGGTGTAGCTATGATAACAGACAAAATTAGATAAAAAAAATTTGAAAAAATTTTAGATCTATTATTGATCTTTGATAGCCTTAACAACGTTAAGCCATTAGCATTCTACTTTCTAGCTGAAATTGGGCAGATAGAAAGAAATTTGATCCAAAATTTTGGCTCGTAGCTCAACTCATTTATTTCGATCCAATATTTATCTGATATAAAATTCATATCAATCAATTTTAGAGTGATTAATGTTGTTCGAGCTATCCAAAATGTTCAATTCTTCTAACGATTTAATAACAATTTCTTATGGCTCCGTAATTATGTCAACTACTAAAATTAAAATCTATGTACTCATTTGATGCACTCTATAATGTGTTGGTTGTTGACATGCCATTAGGTAAATATGAATATGTCTTACATCAATATTATAGATGTACAATAAACTTTCTCATTACAGAAAATGGACCACTGAAAAGTCCTTGAACGGTGTAGAGGTTTTTGTGGCTGCACGATTGTAACTTCCATCTTACCTGTCTGAGGGTAGGTTTCAATGTCCATACTCAAAACACAGGAATCGAGTAAGATATGATTTATACTGTCAAGGATTTCAGCCTGATTATTGAATTTGGACTTCGCATGGGGAGGTTGACCCTGAAATATTCAACTCCATTTCTTCGACGAGATATGATCACTTATTATCCACATTATTTTCAGCCCAGCTTATTTTTTCATTTTAAGCCAATTAAAGCGGTTTCTTTACAGCATTTCGATGCTGCTGCTTCTTTGGTAGATGAATTTTCTTTACACATTTAATATATTTGGCTAAAAAATATTATGTTTCAAAGAAAAGAAGTGATGCTAAACACGCTCATAAATTTATTGTTTTTAACGGAAAATGCCTTCTAGAGTACGTTCTTAAGTTTACTTCATGTCATGTCCGTTGGCTGAAGCATGCCTCAACAACTTTGCATGGCAGCATGGGTATGCCATTGAAGGTACAGATCTGAAGGCTTTCAAAAGGCAAGATGACACAAGCTAGCACTTTCGGTCCAAATGAAAGCAAACATAATTTAAGAAAAATTAGTTCATGATATTATGAAACTAACTTTTTCATTTGACTTTCTTTTCTGCTTAAACCTGTAAGTCACTGTTGCATTGTTGACCTAGCAAAAGTAAATGTTTTATAATATATATCTCTGCGTGTGTGTGTGTTGGATCCTGAATTGTCTTTTGTTAACACATCTCGAGAGTTAAGAGTCAAGTGCCTCGGTCAATTAACTCTTGTTTATTCCGTTCTCTCATGTCGGTTTGTCTTTTGAGTGGATACCAGTCCCGATCGATTCTTTCTTCCAACACGGATCTTGTCATTAGCCGAATGATGACCAGGGTTTTTGGGATGAATTTCACTCCCTTTTTAGTGGATCATGTCACTAGAGATGAGAGAGTTATGATAGGAAGGAAACAAAGTATTTTGATCAATTACAGAATAGTCAATTGATTTCCTTGGGTCTCTCGGTGATCTTTATGGACCTGTCAGGGACTTACCCTGATTTTGCCTGCTCGTGTGGTCTTTTTCGCCTACTAAGTACAAATCTTGTCATCATTTGTGGGGGGCATCGAGAAATTTTAAATGATTCAAGTGTCTCCTTTGCGGATCTTGTCACTATGGAGCAGAAAAAAGGGTGCCCCGAGGTACATACCCGTAAGTCTTTTCTTTTATTATTTTTTTGGGCATTTGGATTGAGCAATGACCAGACTTTCTTGCTTGTCATGAAATCTCTGACCGCTAACTATTAGCGTTTGGCCATCTTAAGTCCCCAAGTTTGTTGGGCAAGGGTTTGAAAACATACTTGGCTAAGTCGAGTTCCCCGAGTCTCGGGACCACTCCATATTTAAATCCCTTTTTTCAGAACTGGCGACACATTAAAGGTTGCTTGATGACAAAGTTTTGCTTCAATTTTAGGAAATGAAATGACGTGATGTCTCATCAATGGGATAAGTCAGCTACTTTTCAACAGGTTTTGGGTCCTCCCCTGAAGATGGCAGGGATTATCCCTACTACATGGACCTCATTTGCTCTGGCCGGCAAGTTGGAGGGATTCCCTGGTGGCACTTTATCCTGTTGTTGTGTGTGCGCGCCAAATGCTACAAATTCTCTATGCTTTCATGTGCAGATAAGTTCCTTAATTAGGTTCTAGAGGTGGTGATAGTCCTCTGTGTTATATCAGTGGCCATGATGATACTGACAGTACCTTTTTGAATCTTGTGAGTTTGGTGGTGCCTTTAGTGGCAAGGATATTTTGAAGTAGTCCTTGTTTTGGATGGCCTAGACTATTTCGGCCATCAACACGTTGAGGGGTGTCAAACTTTTCATCTCCCTGCAAACATCTAGCCACTCATAATATTGAACCGACCGTCAATCGAAGCATGACTTTCAGTCATGGTTGCCTTGGTCATTTCTCTTGCTGATCTCGGCACGAAAAGTTACTATTTTGGTGCCCGATGGGCAGATTGTCCTTCACCCTCTTTGTTCGCCTTGTTCTTTCTGATTCTTTGACAGGTTGTTGAATGATTCTGGCTTACCCTTCGGAGAGCACTAGAGGTCTTCTTTGGCTAGTATGTGCTCGTTTTTCATCTCCAATACTTCTGTAAAAATAGTTGGTTTAAATAGACTTAGGTCATATCTGAATCGTTTGCTTTAGATTTCCCACTTCAAGGCTGTTCCGGTTATTTCTAGCTTCAGTTTTCTAACATCTCATTTTAAAAGCGGGTGATGTAGGCCCTTAGGCACTCATTTTCTCTCTACTTGAGGTCAAGTAGGGTGTCTGAGTCTTTCTTCGACTTCTACGCGTTTGAGAATTACGAAACGAAGAGTCTCATAAACATATAGTAACTTGGGATGGTTTGGATTGGTAGACCATTGAACCACCGAAGGGCCAACTCTTTCATGATGGTTAAGAAGATATGATACATTATTGGGTCGTCAATCTGGAGCAGACCAATGAATGATTTGAACGATATGGCATGATCAATTGGGTTGGTTCTTCCTTTGTAAGAATCCAAGTGAGGAATCCTCAACTTGGGCGGAGGTATCACCTCTTTGAGTTAGCGAATAAAGGCCCCTTCTGTGAGCGGTCGAACACACACTTTCATTCATTCTTTCCATCGCCTGTTCCCCAACACAAAAGGTGTCTATGTCGGTGTGTTGGGACTCCCCTTGTCTCTCTGTCTCATGGTTGTTGACCTGGTTGTGCGAGATATGCAGGTTCCTTGATGGGGCCCTTTAGGGATGAACCCTCTGGGAGTCCACTTCCAGGCAAGGCACCTGGTTGTTTCTTTAGGAGATTGATGCTCGGAGGTCCTCAAATTGCTCCATCATGAGAGTCATATGTCCTTGCAGAACGGGAAGTTTCTCCTTGCAATTAGCTCTGTATCTCATTTGGGGCATGTCCACACTCTCCACACCACCTTTCAGGATGTTCGATCCTAGATTGTCTTTGTGAACACACCTCGAGAGTTAGTAGTCAAGTGAATAAGACAACAAAGTGAATCAAGAGTTACTGTAGAGAGAACCCGGAGAGTCTCAATTGTCTGCCTCCCTTTGGTCGTTCTTTTATCTCTTATTTATAAGAAGGTATTTGGTACAATTACAGAAAGAATGGAACAATTATGGAAACCGTTCTTAATATACTTTATGCTCTAATAAATTGTATGAATTACATTTCATATATGTATTACAATTTGAATTTTGATATGATGATAATTGGTTGGTCGATTCACTAGAATGTGACTAGCGACGGTGCCTTGTGTTTGGTTGACCGAGGCATTCAGTTGAACGATGATTTTGTTCGTCGCAACAAGAGCAGGTTGACTATCCCATCGTAATAAGAAGTTTATGTCAGCACTTTTGTCGGTAAGTTGGTCGACTGATAAGTCAATTTATTTTTGTCGGGTGGACCGTGACTCACTTGTCGCTTTGCCTCATATCTTGCGAGGTCTACATCTCGTTTACCTGGTTGATTTGTAGCCTAAGCTAAATACCCTTATTTGCAAGGTCTTAGGTGAATCTTGTTGCTGCTTATGTGAGGTATCTGATTGGACTTGCTGCTAGGATGACTTGATTTATGCATCACCCTTAGCGGATCTTGTCGCCATAGGGCGAGAGACCATCTTCAGAACTTTGACATATCCCGAGTTTAGAGACGCAACTTCATCTACTTGATGGTAACTTGTCGGCCCACTGTTACCCTTGAGGAAAACTTTTTATCTTTTATCATTCGATCTCTTTGAGATCCGTGTCATTATTTTAGTGCATATAGTATGTATGTTCTTTTTATATTCAGTGATAAACAGATTAGGAAGATTAAAGCATAGAATGGGTTTATTTACCCTCAAGTTTTGGTTTTAGCACATGGTTAATGGATGTACTACCTATCAGTAGTTGAACAAGTTAATGCACCAATCGTAACCATCTCAGTTAATTAACCACCCTCGTTCCCGTCAAATTTAAACAAGGGAAGA
>NEWO01000031.1:2207663-2234273 GCA_003013225.1 Phalaenopsis aphrodite
TATATATATATATATATATATATATATATATATATATATATATATATATATATATATATATATATATATATATATATATATGTATGTATGTATCAAAGCCATGTGAATAACAGATATTTCATCACAACATCAATATTATAGTTTATATTGACAAAATATTTGTTAAAAATTATAACAAATAATCACAAGTTATGAATGATTTTCTACAAAAATTTAATTTATGCAAATAATATCGTCATTATTTTGTGTTTCCTCCTTTCATGAGAGTTTGCACACAATTTTGTTCACAAAGCTGTTAATTATCTTAGAACTAAAAAAAAAATTAAAAAAACTCAAATTTAACCAACACAAGTTGGCTCAAACTCCTTCTTTTCTTAAGCTAAGATAGATGCTAAGAACAAAGTTAATGAAAAGCTTGTGTAGAATGTGCACATAATTCCTAATTATGAAGTTCAAGGCTATATGATTTGATAAATAGCTTGATTAAATGGATATCTATCAAATTCATGAGTCCTTGATTTCTACCACACCTACTCTTCATTCTAGTTATCAAATATGATTTGGCTACCTCCTTAGAGGGACATCTCCTTGTCTTTTGTATTCTTTTCTTTGACAATTTCTCCATGAGAAAATGCAATAAGGAAGCATTCTTGGTCATTTTAAGCATGATAAACACACTCATGGTGGAGGATATGCTCGTTTAACCTAGTCTTTAGAGATATATACATTATTAACACTCAATTCCGTAAGTATATGTCACATGTTAAATAGTAGTAAATATAACTTTAGTCAATATATTATAATGTTTATAAAGTAACCTATTATATATTTGAGTAAATGCCTTACACTACTTATATATTTTATAAATGCATGACAGGAACTCTTAAAACTAATATTTTCCTCTTATAAATTCCTTCTCTATCGACCACAATAATATAATATATATATAATATATATAATCTATTTCTAATTAATTTATTGCCTCATATTTATCTAGAAAAACAGATTAATGAATCTCAAAAAATATTTTTTAAAAAATATTTTAAAAAACTTTTATAATAGCAATTAACTTAGAAATTAATAGCTAAAATACACTTCAAATTTGGATCTTTTAGTTAGAGTGAAGAAGAAAACCCTCTGTACCAACTCCTAACATTTTCTACACGTTCATCTGCATTGACATGATAGCTTGCACGAGCTAACCGTGAAAGCCATTTGCTGCAAAATACAGCCAAAGCAGGCCATATCTTGTAGCAGATTTAAACGCGTATGTATATGGAAATCATTGTCGTATAAATAATAAGTCTGCTGTGTTCCCTTCGTTGCTGCCACTGCGAAGATATATACGAAGACACATAAATGAAGGAACAGTGAAGAAAACAACTTGTCTCTGTAGCTTTCTAGCTAACAGTACGTGGACCCATGCAATCTACTCAGGTGAGATATGATGGTACCCTCTGATTTAAATATTTAATTTAGTGCTATTAAGTATGAATGATTCATTCATGGGATTCACATGTGGTTCTGATTTATTGGGCCCGGGTTACGAAGAAGAAATGGATTTATAAACTTCAGCCATTGGATTGTACTCTATTGGGTTTCTGTCATGTTCATTGTAAAAAGAGAATAAATTTGCAGTTCTTTTGGGAAGTAGCTACATGATTACTTTCTATTTTGCATGATTACACTGTTAAGATACATAAAGTTGTTCTTTTTATTGCTTAGTCGATCGTTTTTTTGGGGATATATTGATAATTTATGGAGTGGGAGGTATTTATATGCTATGCATCATTTATCATTTAGTGGTACGTAGAATGGGAGATAAGGAGGGAGTGGTTGATGAGATGGGCATAATGGATAGTCTTCATTATGAGAAAATATTATCAAGACAATGTATGTTCGTGTGGAGGTGTAGATCGTACCATTTTGCTTGCAAAACAGTGTGGTGTGATCCACATTGATGTTTCTCCGCATGCTTAACGTAATATTAACTTGCTTGTTAGTTGTTCAAGAGTTCTAAGTTCTTTAAGTAGTAAGTAGTGAACCAACCTTTTAAGTAGTAAGTTGTAAGCCACGAGGTTGGTTTTACAGTATTAAGTGCTCAAATATTTTCATGTGTCGTGTAAAGTTTTAACTGATCACTTATAATTGTTACGGCGTTATCATGATATTTGTTCATTTGATTTTTATTTATTTCTTCTCATTGATAGCTCTTTGTTAGGTATGACTCATATATCATATAAGGAACAAATTTTGGAGCATATCAGAAGCATCTGTCCAATTGTTGAGATGAGAATGCTTAGGTGGACGAGTGACTTTACACTTAGAAACAAAATGAAAAGCAAATACATCTGTGAAAGATTGGTGTAGATTAGGTATAGTCAACTTATATGGTTTGATTACATTAGAAGCCGACTATTTGTTGACCCAGTCAGGAGAATATATGTTTTCGATTTGATTTATGTTAAGAGTAGCAGAGCTAGATCTTAAATGACTTTGGTGTGTATAAAATAATATTAATTCATTAGAATAAATGAAAATATGAAATTGATCAGTAAGACATAATGGAGAAAATGATTTAAGTAAAAACGACCACACTTAGTGGGATAAGCAGCGAAGCAAACTAGATGACAAGAGTGTTTGGAAGCACGGCCCATGTGTACATACTCGATAAGAAGCGAAGAAAACTAGATGACAAGTGTAACGAGTACATTTTCATCGGTTATAACTCCAGCTCAAAAGGCTGCAAGTTATACAATCCAAACACTATGACAACAATCATCAGCCATGATGTCTAGTTTGATGAGAAGGAGAATGGGTTTAGGACCAACATGACGATCACTACAACTTCTGTAAGGATGAAGAAGGGGAGAAACCAATGATGGAGCAAGAAAAAGATGAGCCAACTACACCACCAACTACACCAACTACAAGTACTCAAGAGAACCCATCATCTTCATCATCTTCAAGTGAAAGGTCAAGCAAAAAGGTACCACCTTCAGAATTTTACAGTAAATTTATGAGGTAAAAGAAAATCAAGACAATCTCACTCTCTTTTGCCAATTTTCTAATTGTGAACTCATATATTTTCAAGAAGTCGTGCAAAGTAATAAATGGAAAAATGCAATGGACCAAGAAATCAAAGCAATCAAGAAGAACGATAAATGGGAGCTAGCTACACTTCCAACATGGCACAAGGCATATGGCGTAAAGCGGGTGTACAAAGAAAAAGAGAATGCAAAAGGAGAATTCAAGAAATATAAACCAAGATTAATTACGAAAGGTTACAACCAAATAGTTGGCATCAACTATAATGATGTATTTGCTCTTGTTGCTCAACTTGAAACTATAAGGCTATATATTTCTTTGGTAGCTCAAAATAGATGGAAAAAAACATCAAATGGATGTAAAGTCATCCTTTCTAAATTAAGTCCTTGAAGAGGAAGTCTACATTTAACAACTACCTGACTATAAAGTCAAAGGACAAGAGGACAAGATTTTAAAGATGAAGAAGGCTCTCTTCAGAATAGAACAATCACCTAGGGGCATGTAACAACTACATCGACAAGTATTTCCACGAGAATAACTTCATCAAATGCCCTTATGTGCATGCCCTCTACATCAATGTCAAGGATGGGGATATTTTTATAGTGTGGTTGTATGTGGTTGACTTGATCTTCACTAGAAGTAACCTAAATATGTTCATAGAATTCAAGAAAGTGATGGCTAAAGAGTTCGAGATGTTGAAAATTGAAGAAATGGAATATTATCTTAGTATTGAAGTTAAGAAAAAGGAAGAATGCATCTTTATTTCTCAATAAATTTACAGAAAAGAAATGCTCAAGAAATTCAATTCGAATGAATGCAATCCCATAGGCACTCTGATAGAATACGGAGGCAAGTTATCCAAGAATGAGAATGGTGAAATGGTTAATCCAAACTTTTCCAAGAGCTTGGTTGAAAACTTGTGTTACCTGACTTGCACTAGGTCATACATTCTTTTTGTTGTTGGAATGGTTAAGTCGTCATATGGAGACACCAACTATTACTCACTTGAAGGCCGCCAAGAGTACTCTTCGTTATATGAAACTTACGATCGATTGTGACTTATTCCATTCATTATCAAATGATTTCAAGCTTGTCAACTATAGTGATAGTGAATGGGTCGGAGACTTGGATGAAAGAAAAAGTACTACAGGGTTCATGTTCTACATATGACATTATTTTTACTTGAATGTCAAAGAAGCAACCAATCGTCGCCCTTTTTACTTGTGAAGTTGAGTATGTTGTTGTAACTTCATGTGTTTTTCATGCAATTTAGCTCTAAAATTTATTGATAGAGTTAAGATTGTCACAAGAAGAGCCAACAAAGATTTTGTCGATAGCAAGTCAGCTATCGCTTTGCCCAAGAATCTTGTTTTCTATGATCGAAGTAAGCATATCGGCATACACTATCATTTCATCAGAGAATGTATCACAAGAAAGGATGTGCAAATAGAGTATGTGAAGACTCATGATCAAGTAGCAGATATATTCACCAAGCCCCTCAAGCATGAATATTTTATCAGGATAAAAATATTGCTCGGGGTGACAAATCAAGTTTAAGAGGGGTGTTGAGAATTAAACTTGATTTAAATTTGGACTTTTAACTGAGCACATAATTTAGTAAAGTAATAAGAAAATTCAAGAGACTCATTTTATGAAAAAAAATTTAGAGAATTCTAGAGATATATTTTAAAGGAGTAATTTAGTGAATTCTAGAATATGTAATTAATAACTTTAGTAAATAAAGATAGGAGAGTATTCTAGAGAGTCGATAGATCCCATTGGATTGAATTGTGTTGACACAATACTAATGGAGTGTCACATATATAAATAGGTGTGATGTGTTTGAGTTTTGAATCAAATAGTATTAAGAAGTGTAAGATTGAAAAAAAAAAAAGTGAGTTTTTCAAGTGTTCATATTCTCTTTTAGCATTCCTCTCCTTACAATAGCATCTTATCTTCCGACAAGATCATGAAGAGAAAGCCTACCTGCCTTCATAGAACTTTATCATTGTGGTGATCTTCTTTAATCCAGCTCAAATTAAGTTCATCGGAGAGAAATGTGAATCTGACCAAATCAAATATACAACAAACACCTCTTTTTTTATTAAATTCCTCATAGCAGGATCAAAACTAGGGTGGACTCCAATCTTAATACTGAAGACAATGAAGTGATACATATAACTACACTTTTGTTTTTTTTCTTTCTTTCATTGTTCTTCTCTTCTTCGTCACCGCTCTTTGTTAATGTACTATTTTGTCTTCCTTTGTAATTTTTTTTTAATCCTATTGTTGAACCAAGGAATATAGTGTAAAATAATAGAGAAAGACTTTGAAATCAGATCCTTTGTAGTAGGTTTAACAACTCCTATTATATTTAATATTCTTTAATTATAGGAAATGCCAATTATACCCTTGATCTCTAGTTTTCAATCAAGTTTAGCTCGATTGATACTTGATCAACAGACTGACAAATCACCTTCTAATCCATTTGTTCATGTTCATGCGGCCTCTCGATCGATCAACCTCTACGTCAATCGTCTAGTCGGCCTACATACACTCGATTATTATACCCCTATATTTCTTTCATAAGCTAAAAATACGACAAAAGAGTCCTTTTGTTGCACACTTAATATATTCGTTCTTCTTCCCCTCCCCACTGCTATCGTGGCATTTGTCTTCTTAAAGCCTCAAAACTTAGCAATATGAGATACGTGGAAGCAGTTGCATCGTGTTTTCCTCTCTTTTTTTCCCCTTCGTTGGACAGGGCGACGAGACCGTGGAAGACTAGCTATATAGGGAAATTTACATATATACCACAAAACTTTTATGTATTTATATATCTAACACCTTAAAATTTGATATTTACATTTATAATATATTGGCTTCATAAGATTATAATGTTTTTTATGAAACGTTAAATATGCAAGTGAATATGAATGTTTGAGTGGTATATATGTAAATATATAAGAACTGTGTGTTAATTATGCAAATATCTCTTCGTTTTGATTGTTTATTCTATCCGTAGCGTTTTTATTTTATAACCGAGACTGTGGCATGCGTATACTATAAAACATTTTTTTATACTACACAATATTATATTATTGTAAGAGCAGCCGGGTGGATATTTTTAAGTTTATTGTTATGGGGCTGTCGTTGTTTGCGAACAGCTCATGTGTGGCTCGTTCGTTAAGTTAATGAGTCGAATACGAACAACACGAACAAATATTTGTTCGTACGTGTTCGGCTCGTTTTGGCTTGACATACTACTAATCAATTATATATTTATTTTTTATGAGTAGTATTTTTCTTAAAATTTTGTTGACTACAAGACTACAAAGATTTATAATTAATTAAAGGTATTAATGAAGAAGATGGAATAAAAAATATTAAATTAGATTCTAATGATGTTTTAAATCTTGCCACAATCTTTAACAATTGATGGCTACGTGATTGAGGTTGTCAAAATGACTCTTTGTTCGTGAACAGCTAGTGTTCGTCTCGCTAAGCAAACGAGCTGAACACGAGCGAGCTCGTTTACACCCCCTAATTGTCTATGTATAATTATTTTCATGTGAAAACATTTTTAATTGCATAATCATTTTCTCTTGCCCACGAATTTCTCCGAATTGAACCATATCAGATAGAATTTATTATTACAAATAAATATAAAATCTAAGTCCCGGGCATTTATGCAATATAGTGCATTTATGAAGTATGTAAATGCATTTAAGCTATGTACAGCAGTACGTACAAAAATGTGAACTCTGTCCACCTGACTCACTGAGCAAGCGTTTCAGCTGTCATTTAAGGAGACCAAAAGTGCATGTAACGAATTACATATATAACACCTTCCATGGTGTATTTTATATTTTAAATTTTAAAATTATGATATGAAAGATTACGGTGGTATAAATGTAAAAAATAAAATGTAGGTGGTAGCTAGATATGTAAATACATGTAATTTTGGGTGATATGTATGTTTAAAATATACATTAAAAAGCAATCTATTGAAATCTCTCCATTTGGATGTCCGAAAAATGGAGAGATCCCTCGTTGGGACAAATTAGACCGGAGGTAACATTTTTCTAACATTCATCTATGGAAATTCTGATCAACAATTCTCTTGTGATATTGTATTTTATGACACGGTTCATAGAGACTTTATACGGCATCAATAAATTCATTATCCAGCATGAATCTCAAAACATGACATGGGTCTTTCGATAATCTTTTGAGTAAGAAATATTCAAATTTTGATTAAAAGTTACATAAAACTTTGATTTTAGCAAACTTATAGTCAAACTGACAAGCTCGATGAGCGGACCAAACAATATCAAAATTAGTTCAGTTTGAGTCAAATCAATCTTTGATCAAGCCATTAAACTATATTTGAAATTTTTCGGGCATATTTGAAATGTCAAATGGAGGTTGAATTTGGCGTACTTATAGTTGAATTGAGCACCTCGATTAGACGAATCTGTTGGGTAATGTAGAGACTCGGTCCACCAAATTTAATTAGCTTTCTAATTAAGAATCTCACATACTGCTCACCTACTTTCCCAACTACCGTTCATCTACCACATTCCACCTACCGCTCACCTACCTCTCACATACCGCTCTCATGATTTTTATAAATAGTTTCTTTTAGCTTAAAGGAGAAACCAAGCCAAACAAGGACAAACCAAGTCATCTTGAGAGCTAACAGAAAGAGAGAGAGAGAGAGAGAGAGAGAGAGAGAGAGAGAGAGAGAGAGAGAAATATAGATTTTCTTGTAAACGTCGAGACGTTCGACGGTGTAATTCCTCGAAGTAGTAAAATCCTCTGCAACTCCGTGGACGTAGGCAAATTTGTCGAACCACGTAAATCTGTGTCGCTTTGGTGTCTTTTTTCTGCGTGCAATTTTTCTCGTTCAATTTTTCGCTTTATTGTCATTGTTTTTCACAACAACTGATATCAAAGCTTTGGTTCGGATCAAAGGAAGAACGATGGGTGGAGACGAAGTGATGACATCAGGGGTCGAGAAGTTCAATGACACAGATTTTGCTTACTGGAGGATGCAGATAGAGAACTACCTCTATGGGAAGAAACTTCATCTTTCGTTACTGGGAAAACGATCAGAAAAGATGGACGAGGCGGAATGGAATATGTTGGATCGACAGGTTCTGGGGGTTATACGATTAACCCTGTCGAGATCGGTTGCCCACAACGTCATCAAGTAGAGGACTACTGCAGATCTCATGGCTTTATCAGGTATGTATGAAAAACCATCGACGAATAACAATGTGAATTTGATGAAAAAGTTATTCAACTTGAAGATGGTGGAAGGTGTGTCTGTTACTCAACACTATGCACTACATCCAGAGAGGTTGCTCTACAAACAGACCACAATATGTGCATATGTATGTATGTATGTATATATATATATATATATATATGTATGTATGTATGTATATATATATGTATGTATGTATGTATATATATATATATGTATATATATGTATGTATGTATGTANTATATATATATATATATATATATATATATATATATATATATATATATATATATATATATATATATATATATATATATATATGTATGTATGTATCAAAGCCATGTGAATAACAGATATTTCATCACAACATCAATATTATAGTTTATATTGACAAAATATTTGTTAAAAATTATAACAAATAATCACAAGTTATGAATGATTTTCTACAAAAATTTAATTTATGCAAATAATATCGTCATTATTTTGTGTTTCCTCCTTTCATGAGAGTTTGCACACAATTTTGTTCACAAAGCTGTTAATTATCTTAGAACTAAAAAAAAAATTAAAAAAACTCAAATTTAACCAACACAAGTTGGCTCAAACTCCTTCTTTTCTTAAGCTAAGATAGATGCTAAGAACAAAGTTAATGAAAAGCTTGTGTAGAATGTGCACATAATTCCTAATTATGAAGTTCAAGGCTATATGATTTGATAAATAGCTTGATTAAATGGATATCTATCAAATTCATGAGTCCTTGATTTCTACCACACCTACTCTTCATTCTAGTTATCAAATATGATTTGGCTACCTCCTTAGAGGGACATCTCCTTGTCTTTTGTATTCTTTTCTTTGACAATTTCTCCATGAGAAAATGCAATAAGGAAGCATTCTTGGTCATTTTAAGCATGATAAACACACTCATGGTGGAGGATATGCTCGTTTAACCTAGTCTTTAGAGATATATACATTATTAACACTCAATTCCGTAAGTATATGTCACATGTTAAATAGTAGTAAATATAACTTTAGTCAATATATTATAATGTTTATAAAGTAACCTATTATATATTTGAGTAAATGCCTTACACTACTTATATATTTTATAAATGCATGACAGGAACTCTTAAAACTAATATTTTCCTCTTATAAATTCCTTCTCTATCGACCACAATAATATAATATATATATAATATATATAATCTATTTCTAATTAATTTATTGCCTCATATTTATCTAGAAAAACAGATTAATGAATCTCAAAAAATATTTTTTAAAAAATATTTTAAAAAACTTTTATAATAGCAATTAACTTAGAAATTAATAGCTAAAATACACTTCAAATTTGGATCTTTTAGTTAGAGTGAAGAAGAAAACCCTCTGTACCAACTCCTAACATTTTCTACACGTTCATCTGCATTGACATGATAGCTTGCACGAGCTAACCGTGAAAGCCATTTGCTGCAAAATACAGCCAAAGCAGGCCATATCTTGTAGCAGATTTAAACGCGTATGTATATGGAAATCATTGTCGTATAAATAATAAGTCTGCTGTGTTCCCTTCGTTGCTGCCACTGCGAAGATATATACGAAGACACATAAATGAAGGAACAGTGAAGAAAACAACTTGTCTCTGTAGCTTTCTAGCTAACAGTACGTGGACCCATGCAATCTACTCAGGTGAGATATGATGGTACCCTCTGATTTAAATATTTAATTTAGTGCTATTAAGTATGAATGATTCATTCATGGGATTCACATGTGGTTCTGATTTATTGGGCCCGGGTTACGAAGAAGAAATGGATTTATAAACTTCAGCCATTGGATTGTACTCTATTGGGTTTCTGTCATGTTCATTGTAAAAAGAGAATAAATTTGCAGTTCTTTTGGGAAGTAGCTACATGATTACTTTCTATTTTGCATGATTACACTGTTAAGATACATAAAGTTGTTCTTTTTATTGCTTAGTCGATCGTTTTTTTGGGGATATATTGATAATTTATGGAGTGGGAGGTATTTATATGCTATGCATCATTTATCATTTAGTGGTACGTAGAATGGGAGATAAGGAGGGAGTGGTTGATGAGATGGGCATAATGGATAGTCTTCATTATGAGAAAATATTATCAAGACAATGTATGTTCGTGTGGAGGTGTAGATCGTACCATTTTGCTTGCAAAACAGTGTGGTGTGATCCACATTGATGTTTCTCCGCATGCTTAACGTAATATTAACTTGCTTGTTAGTTGTTCAAGAGTTCTAAGTTCTTTAAGTAGTAAGTAGTGAACCAACCTTTTAAGTAGTAAGTTGTAAGCCACGAGGTTGGTTTTACAGTATTAAGTGCTCAAATATTTTCATGTGTCGTGTAAAGTTTTAACTGATCACTTATAATTGTTACGGCGTTATCATGATATTTGTTCATTTGATTTTTATTTATTTCTTCTCATTGATAGCTCTTTGTTAGGTATGACTCATATATCATATAAGGAACAAATTTTGGAGCATATCAGAAGCATCTGTCCAATTGTTGAGATGAGAATGCTTAGGTGGACGAGTGACTTTACACTTAGAAACAAAATGAAAAGCAAATACATCTGTGAAAGATTGGTGTAGATTAGGTATAGTCAACTTATATGGTTTGATTACATTAGAAGCCGACTATTTGTTGACCCAGTCAGGAGAATATATGTTTTCGATTTGATTTATGTTAAGAGTAGCAGAGCTAGATCTTAAATGACTTTGGTGTGTATAAAATAATATTAATTCATTAGAATAAATGAAAATATGAAATTGATCAGTAAGACATAATGGAGAAAATGATTTAAGTAAAAACGACCACACTTAGTGGGATAAGCAGCGAAGCAAACTAGATGACAAGAGTGTTTGGAAGCACGGCCCATGTGTACATACTCGATAAGAAGCGAAGAAAACTAGATGACAAGTGTAACGAGTACATTTTCATCGGTTATAACTCCAGCTCAAAAGGCTGCAAGTTATACAATCCAAACACTATGACAACAATCATCAGCCATGATGTCTAGTTTGATGAGAAGGAGAATGGGTTTAGGACCAACATGACGATCACTACAACTTCTGTAAGGATGAAGAAGGGGAGAAACCAATGATGGAGCAAGAAAAAGATGAGCCAACTACACCACCAACTACACCAACTACAAGTACTCAAGAGAACCCATCATCTTCATCATCTTCAAGTGAAAGGTCAAGCAAAAAGGTACCACCTTCAGAATTTTACAGTAAATTTATGAGGTAAAAGAAAATCAAGACAATCTCACTCTCTTTTGCCAATTTTCTAATTGTGAACTCATATATTTTCAAGAAGTCGTGCAAAGTAATAAATGGAAAAATGCAATGGACCAAGAAATCAAAGCAATCAAGAAGAACGATAAATGGGAGCTAGCTACACTTCCAACATGGCACAAGGCATATGGCGTAAAGCGGGTGTACAAAGAAAAAGAGAATGCAAAAGGAGAATTCAAGAAATATAAACCAAGATTAATTACGAAAGGTTACAACCAAATAGTTGGCATCAACTATAATGATGTATTTGCTCTTGTTGCTCAACTTGAAACTATAAGGCTATATATTTCTTTGGTAGCTCAAAATAGATGGAAAAAAACATCAAATGGATGTAAAGTCATCCTTTCTAAATTAAGTCCTTGAAGAGGAAGTCTACATTTAACAACTACCTGACTATAAAGTCAAAGGACAAGAGGACAAGATTTTAAAGATGAAGAAGGCTCTCTTCAGAATAGAACAATCACCTAGGGGCATGTAACAACTACATCGACAAGTATTTCCACGAGAATAACTTCATCAAATGCCCTTATGTGCATGCCCTCTACATCAATGTCAAGGATGGGGATATTTTTATAGTGTGGTTGTATGTGGTTGACTTGATCTTCACTAGAAGTAACCTAAATATGTTCATAGAATTCAAGAAAGTGATGGCTAAAGAGTTCGAGATGTTGAAAATTGAAGAAATGGAATATTATCTTAGTATTGAAGTTAAGAAAAAGGAAGAATGCATCTTTATTTCTCAATAAATTTACAGAAAAGAAATGCTCAAGAAATTCAATTCGAATGAATGCAATCCCATAGGCACTCTGATAGAATACGGAGGCAAGTTATCCAAGAATGAGAATGGTGAAATGGTTAATCCAAACTTTTCCAAGAGCTTGGTTGAAAACTTGTGTTACCTGACTTGCACTAGGTCATACATTCTTTTTGTTGTTGGAATGGTTAAGTCGTCATATGGAGACACCAACTATTACTCACTTGAAGGCCGCCAAGAGTACTCTTCGTTATATGAAACTTACGATCGATTGTGACTTATTCCATTCATTATCAAATGATTTCAAGCTTGTCAACTATAGTGATAGTGAATGGGTCGGAGACTTGGATGAAAGAAAAAGTACTACAGGGTTCATGTTCTACATATGACACTATTTTTACTTGAATGTCAAAGAAGCAACCAATCGTCGCCCTTTTTACTTGTGAAGTTGAGTATATTGTTGTAACTTCATGTGTTTTTCATGCAATTTAGCTCTAAAATTTATTGATAGAGTTAAGATTGTCACAAGAAGAGCCAACAAAGATTTTGTCGATAGCAAGTCAGCTATCGCTTTGCCCAAGAATCTTGTTTTCTATGATCGAAGTAAGCATATCGGCATACACTATCATTTCATCAGAGAATGTATCACAAGAAAGGATGTGCAAATAGAGTATGTGAAGACTCATGATCAAGTAGCAGATATATTCACCAAGCCCCTCAAGCATGAATATTTTATCAGGATAAAAATATTGCTCGGGGTGACAAATCAAGTTTAAGAGGGGTGTTGAGAATTAAACTTGATTTAAATTTGGACTTTTAACTGAGCACATAATTTAGTAAAGTAATAAGAAAATTCAAGAGACTCATTTTATGAAAAAAAATTTAGAGAATTCTAGAGATATATTTTAAAGGAGTAATTTAGTGAATTCTAGAATATGTAATTAATAACTTTAGTAAATAAAGATAGGAGAGTATTCTAGAGAGTCGATAGATCCCATTGGATTGAATTGTGTTGACACAATACTAATGGAGTGTCACATATATAAATAGGTGTGATGTGTTTGACTTTTGAATCAAATAGAATTAAGAAGTGTAAGAGTGAAAAAAAAGTGAGTTATTTAAGTGTTCATATTCTATTTTAGCATTCCTCTCCTTACAATAGCATCTTATCTTCCGACAAGATCATGAAGAGAAAGCCTACCTGCCTTCATAGAACTTTATCATTGTGGTGATCTTCTTTAATCCAGCTCAAATTAAGTTCATCGGAGAGAAATGTGAATCTGACCAAATCAAATATACAACAAACACCTCTTTTTTTATTAAATTCCTCATAGCAGGATCAAAACTAGGGTGGACTCCAATCTTAATACTGAAGACAATGAAGTGATACATATAAC
The DNA here is from genome assembly GCA_003013225.1 of Phalaenopsis aphrodite. Lineage (NCBI taxonomy): Eukaryota > Viridiplantae > Streptophyta > Magnoliopsida > Asparagales > Orchidaceae > Phalaenopsis > Phalaenopsis aphrodite. Next base: position 2,221,451 of record NEWO01000031.1, read on the forward strand.
TACACTTTTGTTTTTTTTCTTTCTTTCATTGTTCTTCTCTTCTTCGTCACCGCTCTTTGTTAATGTACTATTTTGTCTTCCTTTGTAATTTTTTTTTAATCCTATTGTTGAACCAAGGAATATAGTGTAAAATAATAGAGAAAGACTTTGAAATCAGATCCTTTGTAGTAGGCTTAACAACTCCTATTATATTTAACATTCTTTCATTATAAGAAATGTCAATTATACCCTTGATCTCTAGTTTTCAATCAAGTTTAGCTCGATTGATACTTGATCAACAGACTGACAAATCACCTTCTAATCCATTTGTTCATGTTCATGCGGCCTCTCGATCGATCAACCTCTACGTCAATCGTCTAGTCGGCCTACATACACTCGATTATTATACCCCTATATTTCTTTCATAAGCTAAAAATACGACAAAAGAGTCCTTTTGTTGCCCACTTAATATATTCGTTCTTCTTCCCCTCCCCACTGCTATCGTGGCATTTCTCTTCTTAAAGCCTCAAAACTTAGCAATATGAGATACGTGGAAGCAGTTGCATCGTGTTTTCCTCTCTTTTTTTCCCCTTCGTTGGACAGGGCGACGAGACCGTGGAAGACTAGCTATATAGGGAAATTTACATATATACCACAAAACTTTTATGTATTTATATATCTAACACCTTAAAATTTGATATTTACATTTATAATATATTGGCTTCATAAGATTATAATGTTTTTTATGAAACGTTAAATATGCAAGTGAATATGAATGTTTGAGTGGTATATATGTAAATATATAAGAACTATGTGTTAATTATGCAAATATCTCTTCGTTTTGATTGTTTATTCTATCCGTAGCGTTTTTATTTTATAACCGAGACTGTGGCATGCGTATACTATAAAACATTTTTTTATACTACACAATATTATATTATTGTAAGAGCAGCCGGGTGGATATTTTTAAGTTTATTGTTATGGGGCTGTCGTTGTTTGCGAACAGCTCATGTGTGGCTCGTTCGTTAAGTTAATGAGTCGAATACGAACAACACGAACAAATATTTGTTCGTACGTGTTCGGCTCGTTTTGGCTTGACATACTACTAATCAATTATATATTTATTTTTTATGAGTAGTATTTTTCTTAAAATTTTGTTGACTACAAGACTACAAAGATTTATAATTAATTAAAGGTATTAATGAAGAAGATGGAATAAAAAATATTAAATTAGATTCTAATGATGTTTTAAATCTTGCCACAATCTTTAACAATTGATGGCTACGTGATTGAGGTTGTCAAAATGACTCTTTGTTCGTGAACAGCTAGTGTTCGTCTCGCTAAGCAAACGAGCTGAACACGAGCGAGCTCGTTTACACCCCCTAATTGTCTATGTATAATTATTTTCATGTGAAAACATTTTTAATTGCATAATCATTTTCTCTTGCCCACGAATTTCTCCGAATTGAACCATATCAGATAGAATTTATTATTACAAATAAATATAAAATCTAAGTCCCGGGCATTTATGCAATATAGTGCATTTATGAAGTATGTAAATGCATTGAAGCTATGTACAGTACGTACAAAAATGTGAACTCTGTCCACCTGACTCACTGAGCAAGCGTTTCAGCTGTCATTTAAGGAGACCAAAAGTGTATGTAACGAATTACATATATAACACCTTCCATGGTGTATTTTATATCTTAAAATTTAAAATTATGATATGAAAGATTACGGTGGTATTAATGTAAAAAATAAAATGTAGGTGGTAGCTAGATATGTAAATACATGTAATTTTGGGTGATATGTATGTTTAAAATATACATTAAAAAGCAATCTATTGAAATCTCTCCATTTGGATGTCCGAAAAATGGAGAGATCCCTCGTTGGGACAAATTAGACCGGAGGTAACATTTTTCTAACATTCATCTATGGAAATTCTGATCAACAATTCTCTTGTGATATTGTATTTTATGACACGGTTCATAGAGACTTTATACGGCATCAATAAATTCATTATCCAGCATGAATCTCAAAACATGACATGGGTTTCAGGATAATCTTTTGAGTAATAAATATTTAAATTTTGATTAAAAGTTACAAGAGCTTTGATTTTAGCAAACTTATGGTCAAACTGACAGGCTCGACGAGACAGACCCAACAATACCAAAATTAGTTCAGTTTGAGTCAAATTAATCTATGATCAAACCATTAACTATATTTGAAATTTTTCGGGCATATTTGAAAGGTCAAATGGAGGTCGAATTTGGCGAGCTTATAGTTGAATTGAGCACATCGATAAGAAGAATATTTTGGGTAATGTGGAGACGGTCCTCCGAAATTATTTAGTTTCCTAATTAAGAATCTCATCTACCGCTCACCTACTTTCTCAACTATCATTCACATATCACATCCCACCTACCGCTCACCTACTTCTCACATACTGCTTTCATGGTTTCTATAAATAACCTCTTTTAGCTTAAAGAAGAAGTTAAGCCAAGCAAGACCAAACCAAGTCATCTTGAGAGCTAAGAGAAAGAGAGGAAGAGAGAGAGAGAGAGAGAGAGAGAGAGAGAGAGAGAGAGAGAAATGAAGCGAGAGATGAAAATAGATATTTTCTTGTAAACATCGAGGCGTTCGATTGTGTGATTCCTCGAAGTAGTAAAATCCTCTGCAGCCCCGTGGACGTAGGCAAATTTGTCGAACCATATAAATATGAGACTCGCTCTGATATTTTTTTTTCTGCGTGCAATTTTTTTCGTTCCATTTTTGTTTTAATGTCGTCGTTTTTCACAACAACTGGTATCAAAGCTTTGGTTCATATCAAAAGAAGAACGATGGGCGGAGACGAAGTGATGACATCGGGGATTGAGAAGTTAAATGACACGGATTTTGCTTACTGGATGATGCAGATAGAGGACTATCTCTATGGGAAGAAACTTCATCTTTCGTTACTAGGAAAGTGACCAGAAAAGATGGACGAGGCGGAATAGAATTTGTTGGATTGACAGATTATGGGGGTTATACGATTAACCATGTCGAGATCAGTTGCCCACAACGTCATCAAGGAGAGGACTACTGCAGATCTCATGGCGGCTTTATCAGGTATGTATGAAAAGCTATCGGCGAATAACAATGTGCATTTGATGAAAAAGTTATTCAACATGAAGATGGTGAAAGGTGTGTCTGTTGCTCAACACTATCACAAATCAGTTGTCGTCTGTTAAAATTGATTTTGATGATGAGATACGTGCGCTAATATTGTTGGCTTCATTGCCAAATAGTTGGGAAGCTGTGAGGATGACAGTTAGCAGTTCTACAGGTAAATCTAAGCTGAAATATGATGATACTCGTGATTTGAATTTGGCTGAGGAGGTGCGCAGGAAAGATTCTGGCGAGACCTCAGGTTCGAGTAAGGCGCTGATTGTTGATTACATAGGGAGCTCACAAGTCAGAAACTCAAACCGTGGAAGATCAAAATCAAAGTCAGGTCAGCAGACAACCTGCTGGAATTGTGGCAAGACTGGCCACATAAAAAGGATCAGTAGGAATCCTAAGAAGAAGGAGAATGATGGTGCTAATGTTGTATCTGAAGAAATACAGGATACACTATTTATGGCAGTTTACAGTTCTGTTGATGACTGGATACTAGATTCAGGTGCTTCCTTCCATACATTTTACCGTCGAGAGTTAATGCAAAATTATGTTGCATGTAACTTTGGGAAGGTACATGTGATTGATGAAAAGCTCTGGACGTGGTGGGGATAGAGATGTTAATATTGCACTCCCTAACAATAGCAAATGGACTTTGTAAAAGGTCAGGCACGTTCCTAAGTTGAAAAAAAACATCATCTCTGTTGGACAACTCAATGAGAGTGGTCATTCGGTGGTGTTCTCAGACAGCACCTGGAAGGCTACCAAAGGAGCATTAGTACTAGCTTGGAGTAAGAAAACTGACACACTATATATGACTACAGGTTTACTCAGGCGTGGACACGTGAGTTAGAGGTGCATTATGGGGAAGCAGAAGAATGTCCATTTCTTGAAAAATGACAGAGCGCCAAAGGCGGGAAAATCAGACTATGTACAGACAAATGGTGGAGAACCACAAAGTTATGAAGAAATCTTGCAAGATGAGAATTCGAGCAAGTAAAAGCTAACCAAGAAGGAGGAAACGGATTCCCTGCCAGGGAATTAAACTTGGGAGCTGACAGAACTTCCACCAAGGAAAAAGACATTGCACAACAAATGGGTGTACCAGATGAAGACTGCGCTTGGTGACAGTAAGAGCTACAAGGCTGGACTTATTGAAAAGGATTTTCAGCAGAAGCATGACATTGTTCATGCAGTGGGAGTTGTAATCAGATACATGAGTAACCCAGGAAAGAGCTTGCCGGTACAAGGCTACATTTGATGGTGATATGTCAACTGAGGGTGTTACTCGTGAGAAGCTGAAGTTGTGCTCAACTTCAGCTGGTCTTCTGACATGAAGAACAGGGTTTTGAGTTGCAGAGGTAGAGGATATCTGAAGAGTACACCAGAAAAGTGGTTGATCTTTAGGAATAATGAGCATGCTGATATTGAGGGTTTTTGTGACTCCGACTAGGCAAGTTGTGCAGATGACAAGTGATCAATATCAGGATATTGTAGGGGGCAACTTGGTCTCTTAGAAGAGCAAGAAACAGTTAGTGGTAGCAGGTCAATGGTAGAGGCAGAGTATAGGGCCTTGAAATTAGGGCTTGCTGAGATGATATGGTTGAGAGTCTTGTTGATCGAACTCATGGTGGACCAAGGAACTCAAATGACGTTGCAGTGCAACAACAAGTCAGCAATCAACATTGCCAACAACCCGGTGCAACACGATAGAGCCAATCATGTGGAGATTAATAGATTCTTCATCAAGAAAAAGCTAAATAATTGACTACTCCTCACTAAAGGACTTAGTTCATTAAAGTTATCAAGATTATGTGCCAAGATGGACTTAGTGGATATCTTTTGCCCATCTTGCGGGGGAGTGTTGAGAGTTATGTGTAAAAAAACATTATTTGTGGGTTTATTTGTAAAAAGCTGTAACTTATTTAAGCTCATGTTATGAATGAAATAATTAGGTTTTTTGTACAATTTCTTTCTATTCAATCCTAACATAAATCATGTTGAAAGGCAGCTACCAAACACCCCATAAGAGTAGAAAGAAGAGTGAGAAATGCGACGAGCTTCATGGAGGAGGTATGTGTCAGCGTCTTGGAGAAGTTAGTCCTGGAGAAGTGTAAGTAGGCATTGCAATTAAGAATTTGGGGGTTTGATTTCAAACCACAAAATCTCTTGTTCTCTACATATTATATGATCTCCTATGTGATTTCTCTTCCATATTCATCTCTAAGAATGAGCAAATTTAAAATGCAGTAAATTCTCCCAAAAAACCACAAGATAATTCAACAAATTCACATCACCAAAAAACAAAGCTTGAGGATATTCCATCAATTTCCCCTTCAAATCTAAGCTGCCATAAAAGAAAAACTGGAGAAATAAGAAAAAACCTGAAACCAACAGTTTCACACAGGTCAAAAATCAATTCAAAAATAATGACAGCCAAAGATGCTTTCACTAAAACATATAGGACTTTGAACACTTTAATAATCACTTATCATAGTTGCTAACAATTGTTGTGAGGCGTTGGCATAGCTCTTTGGTATTTTAAAGCATCTCGATATAGAACCTACACCTCTTCAATTTCCATCATCTCTTTCACTGGATTTTCTGTATCATCCAAAGCTGAAAATATACCGTCAATATGGGAAAAATATTACATACATAATAAGCATGTGCAGACATCCAATCAGGCTGCAATACGCATGGAGTACTTTCTAATTCTAATATGTACGGTATACACATTTTATTGGTTGTCCATACATACTTAATACGTATGTAATTTTTCTTCCGTCAATATGACATCGTCTCCACAAATAATAAAAGCTTTATCAACATATCCATCTCTCCCCTTGGATGATCCCGGTTTATTGCTCAAATTTTCTTTAAAAGTTGATACATGCCTTCACCATCATGTCCACCAATGTCAAATCCTGAACAACAGATTTTTATTTATTTATTTAGCTAGCTACTTCTAAATATGTCTTTTCAATGTAGTCAGACAAATTTTCTACTACCTTGTCCTACAAATTTTTTTGGTGGATTGTGGTCTTGGACATCGATTCTATGAATTCCTTGGTAGTTTTCATGGTTGACAACCTCTCCTGAGCCCGCTGCAGTTTGCACTCAATCTCAGAGCATTTGGACTTCAGCCCTAAACATTTTGCCTTCTAGAGCTTTCAATCACTGTTAATTGACCTTCACCAAGCCAGATAACATCCTAAACATAAAGTTTTTATTATTTGTTTCATCGTAGCACTTTGTTGGGAACTTTTGTTGCTCATCAATGGTGGCCTTATATGCTTCTACTTTTTCTTTGGCTTGTTGAGTTTCTTATGCAAGATTTATTTTTAAATTTGTCGAGAAAAGATTGTCATGCCGAAGCTAGCTTTCGCATGCATGAGAGAGAGATGTAAGTCCTTTAAGAAGCTTTCTGGATCTCCTTATTCAATGAAGATGTTTAAATGGCTAGCCTGAGCTACAAAACAAGAGAAAGACCATCCTTAGAAATCTTAAAACATGATAATTCATTCAACTCTGTCAATAAAAGACAATTTTGCATATCTTAGATTCGATTTGTTAAAAAATATCTCAAAAAGTTATTTGATCAAACAAATAACAAAGCTAGATAAAACTTTTACAATTTGATTCTATCAATGATAAAAAATTAAAATTATAAATGAAAGAAAGTCATTTTGATTTCATAAAATTGCCTTAAACATAGAGTTAATCGAATAATAAAATTGTGCAATTTAATCTATATAAATAATATACCTCTGGTCATTGATTTGAGCACGTTTGTCATCGATTTTCAATATTCTAAACCTTTTTCCCTCTCCAATTGATTGTGTGTGCTTTCCTTGAAAGAGAGTAGGCTAAGGGACCCCGAACTTAATTAATTTCATATTATTTCTGCCCATTACAGAAAAACTACATTTGGAAGTTATTCTAACTACCTTTAATTAATATGGACCAATATAATTAATATTTAATAAAAGAATTAATTTCCCGTAACTAAATATTAAGTTACAGGAACAAACATTCTCCCACTTTTTCTAAATCTCACATTAAAAAATAAATTCATATATCATGAGGACATGTTCTCTGAGATTGAGTATCATCTTTCCTGTATCACAATGATTATATTTCGTATACATATATGCATACTTCTAATAATAAACCCCTTATTTATTCTAGGTCCAACTCAATGATATTTTTCATACAAAGAAAATGTGCATACATAAATAACCAAAATATGAAAACATCACAACCAAATAGCATTTCACTAATAATATTCATCATTACAATGAAATCAACCAAAAGAACCTAAACCCATATGGTCAACATAGAACTTCTGTGGTGGCATGCATTTAGTCAAAGGATTTGCTATCATCAATCCAGTGCTCATGTGCTCAATAACCATTGTATTTTCTTTAACATGTTCTCTTTTGGCTACTTACATAACATCAATATGTTTGTTTTGACTATCATTTTTATTGTTCTTAATCAAAAACACTAAAGTTGAATTGTCACAATATATCATCAAGTCCTAGATATAGAATCGACAAGTCTAAGCCATGAAATAAAACTCTTCAACCATATACCATGCGATGTAACCTTAAAGGAATTTTGCATATGGAACAACTATTTGTCCTTCTTCAATATATCTCCCATAATACTCACAACATCTATCTGATCTCACAATCTTAATTTATTCTCCACATTGTTTCTCTACTTCTGTCTTGAAAACCTTAAAGACATTTAATGCTTAATTTTTATCATGAAGTGTGTAAAGATACATGTATCATAAGTAGTCATCAATAAAAGTGATGAAGTATTTAGGATCATGAAAATTCATATCCAAACAACAAATATTTGTATGTATGCTTTCCAATATGTCTGTACACATCTTGCATCTTTATTTGATTTGTTTGTTTACTCACCCTTTATGCAACTTATACAAATATCAAAGTAAGTGAAATTCAAAGCACAAAGTATCCCTTCATTCACTAATCTTTTATATCTATCTATAGAGATATGTCATAATCTCCAGTGCCACAATATAGATAAACTTTCGTTTATAAAACATCCTTTAAGGTTAGCTTGAACATGCATCACATCATGAGTAAAGATATTTTGTAAATTAATATAGAAAAAACCATCAAACAATATATCATTCCATATAAATTTAGATTTATAATACAAACTAACAAAAATTTCTAAAAAGTCGAACAAAAACCCCAAAGTTATAGGTCTTGAAACTGGAATTAAGTTTCTAGGAAAACTAGGTACATAAAAAGCCTTTTCTAATTCCAAATTAAAATCACTACTAAGTACTATATAACATGTTCATGTAGCTTCTAGATGTGAGCGCATCTAGTTCCCTGAATGGATGTGTTGCTCACTTTTCACAAGTTTCCTTAGGTTTTGCATTTCTTGTAAGATATTGCAAATGTGAATTCTAGAATCAAAATCAATCAACAAGTAAGATTGTTTTATCTTTCTTGTTAAGACAAGCCTTGAATTTGTTGCAATCCTTTTTCATGTCTCTCTTCTTTTTATAGAAGAAACATTTGGATTCCTCTTTGATTTCAGCTTGGGGTGGTATTTTAAATTTCCCTTCCTTCATAAATTGACTTTGGCTCCAATACTTTTCGTGTGTAGCTAACATTGCACTTTCACCCCTTTCCATAGCCAAACTTCCTTCCTCTTAAACACAAATGGTCATAAGTTCATTAATTGACAATTTATCTTTGTGTTATAAGATATCTTGAAAAGACCATATTGTTGTGGAAGGGCGTCCAAAATACAGTGCATCAAAAAGATAAATCAACCTCAACAATCTTCAATTGAGATGCAATGTCCCGCATTTGCATATTATGCTCCTGCACATCTTTTATTACAGTTAGCTTCATGATTGAAAACTTAATTATTAGAATACAGGCAAGAGCTTTATCTGAAGTGATGCATTGTTCATTAATTGCCTTATATAGGTCTTTGACATTATTATGCTAATCAACTGAACCATGTATACCAACAAATATCTCGTCTTTAAGAACAACAAACTGAAGCAATTAGACCTTTCCTAATATTCATGGGTGAGTGTGTGTGCCTGTGTGTGCCTGTGTGTGCCCGTGTGTGTGAAAGAGAGAGAGAGGCTAATATATATAGATCATGAATTACAAATGTAAATCATGTAATAAATAATTCTGACTTTACCGAAATAAAACTTGTCAGAAGGCTAAAAGTTCTAATTCAACTAAATTCATTAAATCTTTATAGTAAAACTATTAAAGTATTTTCTATTTTATAATCCATGTGGGTAAATTAGAAAATATATGTGATATTATAAATATAACAAAAATACTATGGAAAAAATATATTACATGGATGCAAGTAATACTTTTTAATTATATATGTGATTTATAAAGTTTTTCTATATAATTTTATAATCAAGGATCTTGTGACTAATCTATAATTAAGCAAATTATATTAATAATTAAAACATTAATTTTTATGCTCTAATACTTAATAATGAAACATATGCAAGTACAAAATTTTCATAAAATTTCACCATAATTGAATAAAAATTAAATTTGTTTTGCTAACATTAAACATTTGATTAAAATTTCTACTTAAGTTTCTTTGACGTGAACAAGACATGTCATTTTAGTCTAAATAAATATAATGACATTCTTATGTTTAATTATGTTAGTCATTTTAGTCTAAATAAATATAATTCAAGACAGAGGTGTTATTTAAACTTGCTCAAATGCCAAATGTTAGACTTGATAATTCATTCTGCTCGCCAAATGTAAAAGACAATTTCACATATCTTAGGTTCAATTTATCAATAAAGATATTTGATAACAAAGATGGATAAAACTTTTGCAATTTGATTCTATCAATGATAGAAAACTAAAATTATAAATGAAATAAAGTCATTTTGATTCCATAAATTTTCTTAAAACACAGAGTTGATTGAATAACTGTTAACATACCTCAGAACCTAGCTCCTTCGAAACAATTCAATGACCTCGAGCCAAGATCATAAAGAAGAGAAATTTACGAGCAAGTGTTCTTTCCATGAAGTTGTACTCCACGAAGCTTTTCAACAACAGCTCAAGCTTATTTAGGGTGAAGAATCTCTTCTCTTCATCAGGGATCAACATCAACGGTGTGGCATTATATGGAGTGAAGAGCTGAGGCCAAGTTGCCAATCAACCATCCGCTTGCACATGAAGAGAAGCAACACTTCCACTCTGGTCTTTGATCTTACTCCCCTGGCCGGATAGCTTGATGTCCATCCAGAGAATTGGATGAACTCGCCCTTGTAGGCCTTGGGAAAATCACCTTTCCATGCAGCTCGAAGCTTGATCGAACCATTGAAAATGAACTCAAGTTGCGCATAACTTATATACACATCGGAGATGTTAGTTATGAGTGAACTCAAGCTCCATAAAGGCCTTGTTGCTGTAGAAGATGAAAGAGCCCATTTTCAATCATGAAGCTAAGAAATAAAGCACCATGTTTTTTTGTGGAGAAGACAACATGCTAGAAAAAAATGAGATAGAGCGCTGGGATTTATAAGGAGAAGATGGATGTTTAAGCGAGAAAGTAATGATCACAAGGGCAAAAGTGTAAGAGTAAAGTTTTCGTATTTCCAATACCACACCCAAACTACGAAGAATGGTAAAAGCCACCAACTTAGTCGGGCCAATACAGAAAAACACGCCAATTACTATAAAAGCAGTCATGTTGGTTCACAAAAGAATAAAAACACCAATCTGAAGCTGCCTTAGTAGAATCTAACCAATTCTTATCAACCAGCTTAACATGAACTCACCACTCTACCATGAATTAAGGTTGAATGAGTGTACACCAAGTATCTTTTGAGAGTCAGAGCATGTCATTCAAATTAGTCATGTCCCTCTTTAATGCCTCGCATACATTCTTCAACTCGGTCATCATACACTTCAACATAGACAATTGTTACTAGAGTTCTGTATTAGACGCAGTGATGGAGAAAAACATTTCTGAGGAAAGCTCTTCAATTCTCCTTACATCTCCAGAATATACACCAGTTGCATGAATCTCAATTTGAACTCACCCACCAAAATGGACACCTGCAAGGAGCCAAGCAGCCGCCACACTTTAAACACCACAACCAATTACACACCGAAAAGCATTCAAAGATGCCATACCTCTAGTAGGCGAGTTCTCACCTATGGCCATAGAAGCAGTTTTTCCAACTAGAGGATGGGAAATTTCTTCTGTAATATGTTGCATAGACCCCTCCTCGGTAAAGTCAGAATTCCCCTCTGGAAAGGTGAATGCTTCATTCAAGTTTAGTACATTTGCCTCATCCACTCGGGCAAGTTGGTCTACCGACCAATCTTTACCTATGAGTTCACTAAATATGAACCCAACTGCAAAACTAATTCAAACTTATTAGAGTTATCAACAAACTATAAGCATAAATGTGATTGTTTCTCAAACATTCTGACCCCGACTCTATCTAAGTAGAAATAAATAGTTCGCTCATTCCCTTGAACTCCTCTAGAGCCGAATTCGAGACTCGAGCTTCTTTAGCAGGCACAGGCTCCATTACATGTGGTACTTCCTCAATAGACTTAAGATCCATAGCAGAGGTCGAAGAAGGAATCCTCTCTTGAAAATTTACAATACATTCTTTTGCAAGCTTAATCCTTTTCTTACTATTTTCATAACTGCATTCATCTTTTGCTTCACAAACAACCATTATAGAAGCTAGACCTTCGGAATCGAGACATATTCTGTTCTTCATTCTTACAGCAAGAGGAACATGGCTGAGAAACAAATACTGGAAGTGAAAGAAGCAAACTTATGATAAGGATGATTAGCGAGTGCCCTTTCCCCACTATTTAAGAAAAAATGGTTGAGGGCCCAAACTAACAAATAAATAAGAGAATTGATGAACTAAATATGTACAATCAAAACTTTAGATCGGATTCAAGTTGTGATGGGAGCTATTTAGTCAATACAACAGAGCAGCACAGCCAGACTGCTCATCCAAATAGCTCATTCAACGAGGTCAGCTAATGCCACTCAAAAAAGACAACTTGACCAACTTGCCTAATAAACCAACTTGGCCAGGTGCATGTAATGAACTCAATGATAAGTTCCTCTAGATAACTAAAATGACACCGCCAATTCACCTCGGAGCCTAAAAGGCTTACAAAAGCATTACTGAAGGCTAAAAAAACAGAAGAGTGGACATTGATACATGGAAAAATTACCAAGGAGATGTGTTACAAGGGGTTATAATTACAAGCACACTAGAAAAAGATAGATCATAATGAACATAAGCGGCTAACCCATATAAATTATCCTAACATGATCGGAGAAAGAGACAAAGGAGACATTATACATCTCTTACTATTCATATAGTCCTTTAGACGAGGATTGAATTATTTATTGTATGCAATGTATATCATGCCAACCTATGTATAAAAAAGGCAGCAACTGCAGTGTAAAGGAACATTTTTACTACACATTGAATGAATCCATTTCTTCTCATTTTCTTTGTCCTTTGGACTCATCATTCTTTCAAACACTTTCCTTGGTGGTATAAATTTACAGATAAATTAGGATCCAACAATATATATATATATATATATATATATATATATATATATATATATATATATATATA
>NEWO01000031.1:2241558-2317631 GCA_003013225.1 Phalaenopsis aphrodite
ATCCACATCACATATTATTCATCAATGAAAGCAATCTCAACCATTGTTCTTCACCTTCCACACATTTCTCGCGTGCATTACTTAACAATTAAACTTTTAAGAAATTTATTTTTCAATAATGCTTTGGTAGTCAAAAACAGCAAAATAGTAACCTTGGTTTTTGCATTGAAATACCATACTATTTTAATCAAAATACAAAGATTAATTCAAAGATCATTCATTTTACAATGGAGGTATTGAAAAAACTTTGCAGAAAGATTATTGATGCTCCATTCATTTCAATTAAAATGAAACTTTATTTACCGCAACGTTTCACTTTAACCAACATAAGTATTCCATGACTCACATTTACAGATTTACATACAAAAAGGAACATATATGTGCTTATTATAACAAGAGAAACTAGAGAAACATATAATTCAAGGTATCATAACAAATATATATATGTATATATATCATCAAAAGTCTTCTTCTTCTTCTTCCCTCCGCCCTATCAATCTTCTAATTACAGTGGTGATGGCTCCCAACACTAAGATGGCGGCAAAAAACTCAAAGCCTCCGCCAATTCCTACGGCAATGCTTGGCCCCGGCACGAAGAACGTGAATGGTGACCATCCCCACCCACCGTAGAACGGAGAACCGTAGCCATAACCTCCTACTAGAGGTGGAGCACCTGGTGGGCTGATGAAGATGTTGGTCCTGCTCACAATTCAAGTCCCAAGTCATAAACCATAATTTTCTTCTCCCTCCAAGAACTCTCAATCAATGAAAAATGAAATTTTTTTTCTTTCTTTTCTCTTAAATAATCTGTCCCCATTCTCTCAATTCCCAATTAGAGTGTGAGAATAGTGCAAAACAAATACAGATCATAGTCTAGTATTTGGTTGTTTAAAAGTTATATTTTAAAAAAATTGTAGACGTTAGATTCGTCATTTGTGTGGATCGATGCAACTTTGGCTTCAAACCACATAACTTTATACGGACATACCACATAATTCTTATATATTTATATATCTAACACGTAACATACCACTCAAACCTTTAATATCACATCAAAATACCGCTACCACTACATTTTTAAAATTGAAATACACATTTCATGCATAGGTTATGACACCAAAGTGTTGTAAGTGTAAATATCAAACTTATGGCGTTAGAAATGTAAGTACATAAGAATTATGGGGTATGTATGTAAATTTCCCAATTTTATATAGAGCTATAAGAGTAAACAGTAAAGAAAAAAAAAAGTAGAAAAGCTGGCAGTGGCCTTTTCTTCATTCATACATTAATCAGATAAAGAGGTAGAATACATGTAGAGCTGCAATGCCAGAATGCTTCTATGATCATTGCCACAGTTTTGATCAAGTGGCTGAGATGAGAAAAGGAGAGACAGCGATTATGGTTATTGCTTACTCAGTTGGTGCAGTGCTTAAGGGTGAATCATAGGCTTGTGTATGACAAATATAAGGGAGCAAAATTTTTCATTGGGTGACAAAAAATCCTCGAATCTGGATGGCTTCAATGCAAATGTTTATAAGGGTGCATGGGACATTGTTGAATTTATCAAAGCAGTCCTACACATTTTCAAAACAACAAAGTTGCTTAACTATATCTTAAGCATTCTGCTACTGCTCTAATCCCCAAAAAGCTTAATGCCAATACCATCAATGACATTAGACCAATATCTCCTTGTAATATGCTTTACAAGTTAAATGATAAGCTTCTTGCTAACTAAATTAAAAACAGACTTCCTAAAATTAGGCATTTTTTTTCTCAAACTAGTGTTAGAATTAAATAATAATTGAACTCATGATTTATAGTCACAGAGAAAGGAAAATCATAAATGCCCATTCTCTCCCTATAAATCACAGCAATAGCTACACACCAATTGTTCAAAATTGGATCCCTGTATCTCATCTGCCTCTGCACTGACTTCTACTTAAATGTGTTTAGATATAAATTTGCGTTACATGTCAATGTTGATGAGTCTGACATTTTTTCCAAATAAGTTAGAAACTTACATTCTCTATCTCCTCTATATGATTTCAAGTGGGAAAACGCCTTTTAAATACATTAATATAGCTATTTGTAGCGATAAATTGAAATATTTGATTTTCAGTCTTTGTTTGTCTCTTACACATTGCAGCAATGGGAGCACATATATAACATAGAGCTTTTGTTACAGCTGTGCTGCTAGAGTATTCTTGTTAGGTGTAAGGTTGAAATGAACTAAGCCTTTAATAGCTGGACGGTCAAGATTTTATATCAGAGGGGTGGCTGCTTGCTTAATGGTGGATGGCAAAGTTTGTTGAGACCCCTATTACCGCCCCGCAAATTGATGAGGTTGAGGTTGATTGACAACTTGTCTCCGAGTTGAAAACGAGTTGTCGGAAAGGATTTAGTTTATATTTCAGTGACTTGAAAGTGAAAATGACATACATGTTCTTTTAAAAGAATGTGTTCTTAAATAAAGTGATAACCAGTCTCTATATGTTCGGTATGACCATGGAAGTGTTGCTATCGAAGAATTATATGGAGATAGTTATTCATATATGAAAGTTTCCTATGAGTCATCTAAGCCAAATGATGCCAACATCAGCTTGCAGGATTTCTCATTGCCGCCTCTTCAATACTAAATCAGAGGATCTAGTATGTATTTCAATGTAACGAGTCACCCTCGGAATGTGTTCTATGACTTCTTGAATCATTGTGGTCATCCTGCTCTCGAAGTCGGCAAGTCATTATGCAACAAACTCCATAATATCGTCCATGATCGGAATCTCTCTATTACTAGTGCCAACATCTCGCAGTGCTACCCTTTTAGTCTTGAGGCATATCCACACTCACTTCACGAGAAAGTATGTCAGATATGCATATCTTTGAGGGCATATCAACTAAGCTAGAACACTTGCAAACTGATGAGAGAGGAAAAAGAGTTCAGAATAGCTCACTTCTCTTGTAGATCACAAAGGAATTTCTAAGAGGGATAAAAAAATGCACCTCTCTAGATTCCATTCTCTCATTTATACAGTCCAAAGAGGATGTTATTTTCATAATACATAAGGAGAATGAAATTAAATAATAGTATATAAGAATTTAAGTAAATCTTGACCTCATGCTTCCAGGGCACGGACATCTGTCAGTCATACTTGTATCAGCTAGGCCAGGCCAATTCTCGTGCCTTTGGGTGAATTGCAAGTTTAAGTTGACTAGGTCAGCAAATTGATCTCGGCCTAACTGGCTAGCAGGCAAGCTGACTCGAGATGTGGGTCCAGATGGCGACATGACATCTAAGGGGAAGCTGCACCAAGTTGCATCAAATTACTTACACGATTGAGTCTGGCCACATTTGGTCTCATGAGTAGTATTTGCTCAGTCAGCATGTCAAATTTGTGTTGCGGGATATATAAGTGTACATATTTAGTTCATCGATCCTCTTATCTCTTTATAAATTTATTGTGAAAAAAAAAAAAAAATTAACAAAGGCAAACCATTTAATATTTTTTTTATTACCAGCAATGAATGATTGATCTGGCTGAAGATTCCTCATGAATCCTTACAAATATGGGCTTGGTCACTGAGGCGAGGTTCATGCTTCAAGTGTTTTGTCTTGACACGTCACAAGTGATCGTGAGATAGAGAATCCTAGAGAGAAATTTAGCATCCCTGACAACTATCTTGCGACCAAGTTATATGACAAAAGGCAAAGAGATGAAGGCTTGTAGATAAGAAAAAGAAGATGAAGACAGATGTGAGAATTGAGAAAGTAAGAGGAGATATACCTCCTATAGAGCCGTTAGTTAAGGCAGGGGTGCCAATTCGGGTTCTTGGGTTGTGTTCAAGAATGACCTACCCAACCCGAAATTGTTTGACCCGACCGGCCAAGAACCAAATACTAAACTGGTTAACAAAGTCCAACTCGACCTGCTAACCCAAACCTGACCTACATGACGCATTTAACAAAAGAAATAATAGGTATTCATGTCAAATTTGAATCGATTTCGAGTAAATCTCAGGTCAATTTCGAATTAGTGAATCAAGTTCAAGTCAATTTCAGCGGGTTAAACCAAACCCAAAAATTAAATAGATTGAGATCCTTAACCCGAACCTGACCCAAAAATTATTTGGGTCAACCCAAATCCGATTTTTTGAGTGGAGCTCTATTCGAGTTGGTGTGTCGGGTAAATTTTTGACACCCCTAAGTAGAGGCGGCTCTGTCAGCTCCCACTGCGAGCTTGAACTAGTTCAAGGGCATTTAGTCCCTTTCACTTGACATCACTATGGATGTTTTGTGGAGATTAGACTTAGTAGTGAGGGTTTGAATTGATGGGGTCACAAAGAACCTATTTTAAATCTTGTTGGCATGAGTGAGTGTTCAAAGGTGTAGATGGTTGTTGACATGAATCCAAAATATTAGTTTTGGTAAGGAATTGCATAACATTCGATGATGAGGGGAGGCAAAAGTATGAGAAGGGAGCAAAGTGCGTAAGAGGTAGTATGGCTTTTCATGTATGCTAATAGTGTTTGTCAGTGAATGTTCGAATGAGAAAGGCGAATTGGTTTGTGCGCATTAAGTGTACATAAAGGAATGAGAATGAAAGGAGGCAGTTACATACGAGTAATTAATGGTTGAATGTAATATGAGTCAAATTTGGTAGATGTAAAGGAAAACGTGAATTCATCAAAAACCACGGGACGAGCAATGATAATTTTGACAAAAGGGAGAAGGCGTTTGTAACCTTTGTGCTCGGTTGAACATGACTTTGATAGAGCGGTGAAGGCAATTGTAAACTTTGTGTTTAGTTGAAAAGCCAGAGATTATCATTGTTAGAACTCAGAGCAAGTGTGGGGACTAATTGAGGCCGAAGCCAAGAGAAGCATTAACACTCAATTATGCACTTGACAGTTTGAAATAGAAGGTGAAAGGGGATTTGTTTTGAGTAGTTGGAGATGACATGCAATTGATTAAGTATGCAACGAGGAGTAGAGCCTTGGCCTAAAAATGGTAAGGTAAGTTGGCTTTGTAAAGAAAGGTGTCAGATATCTCAATGAGGTAGAGTTATTTGAATACAACATGGCCATTTTGTTTGGGTGAGTAAAGGCAAATGAGCCGGTGGATTATGCCATGAGTGGCCAGATAAGATTGAAGAGCATGATTGTGTATTATCCTCCGTCGAAGCAAAAAAAAAAAAAGAGAGATAAATTGTTTTTAGCCATTGTTTGGAATGTGATAAAATTTCGTGCGGTTTCTAATTTGCATATATTGGAAAAATCAACAAAAATTATGAGTCATTAATAAAGGAAAATATAATATTTATATTTGGTAGTTTAGTTACTTGGGGAGGGCCCCAACATCTAAATGTATGAGTTCTAATGGTTTATAATAATAATCAGATGATTGTGTGGCATTACAAGAATTGAAAAAAGGAACGAGTGTAGGCATTTTGAGAGACAATTGAAGTTTGGAGATAGCACAGACAATGATGGGGATGACCAAGTCTATTGTGTCAGACTATTGGGGAGATGCAGGTTATTGTGAAAGCTTGAGAAATAAAAGTGAAGTGGTTGAAAAGAATGGATTATTGTCCATTTATATAGGGCCCTTGCGATAGCATCCAATTTGAGTTCATGTCTTTAATGAGGAAGTTGGCACCAATGAATAAGATAGAACAATTATTATCAGTAGTTAAAGATTGAATGGAGAGAAGGTTGTGATTGAGACTGCATGTGTAAGAGATGGGGTAGAAATAACTTATGAGATAGGAGAATACCTTGCCTTGAGTTTGCAATAGGGGTTTACTAGTCTTTCTCCATCAATTAGCATTAGGTCATTGCCAAAATATGGCTTGTTGAAGAGATGATTTATGATTGAGATGAGGTGAAAGGACACACTAGATTCGAGGTACAATTTTGATGATGTGCCATTGGAGGCAGCAAGTGGTGCTATAGGAAGTAAAGGAAAATTTGGTGGGATGTACGCAAAACTAAAATTTTGTTCGGATGTACGCAAAACTAAAATTTTGCTATGTCACACTGTTGTAGTAATGGGAGCACACAGATATATATATATATATATAGCTTTTGTTACAATTATTATTCAAAGTATTTTATTTAGGTTTGAGAATAGGATATAAATTGTAGAGCAGAGGAGGTGGCTACTTATTTCAAATTGGGTGCTATGATTTTTTGGGATTCCTATTAAAATCAAAGCAATTATCTTATTTCTTATTTGAGGATTCCTTTGGTTTACCATGGTGTTCAAGGCAAGGATTGTTCTCTTTTATTCTGTAGACGTAAGCTTGTTGCGTAGAAGAAAAAAAAGAAATCTCCTTTTTTTAGCTAACCAAATCCTTGGTTAATAATTATCTTATGTACTAGCATAGGTCAATGTTCCTATCGAAATATATTTTAAAGAAGATTAACACTATAACAAATCATTTTTATATGATGGGGTCCTCTAATAAATTTCATTTAATTCATGAAACCAAACTACATATCTAAAGAGAAAGAAAGGGGCTAGCCTAGACACTATGTGTTAGTTGTGGAGTCTGATTGTAGCACCCCTAAGCAACAGATATGCTGGCTTCCACGCAGTCAGTGCACCCGAAGCAAGTTGTCGGGCTATGGGCACTTAAGCACCCATTGAGTGTTCTCAAACCGAGAAGGTGGAAGTCCTGCACCCAAATTTTGCTCTTAGGCGCCCACTTCTAGCGCTGGGATGCCTGTTTCTAGAGAACTAGACGCCAGATGCCCAAATCCGGGCGCATAGGCACGTGGAGCAGTTTTCACGAGAACTACTATTTGTCATGATTTCGGACAACGTATGCGCGGGCTTGGAGCGTAGCTTTTACTGTTTGTTCATCAACAAAATCCTGGCGAATGTAAGTAGTGTTGGTGAGAAGGATTCTGATATTTTTCGACGTGCATTTCTACATCGAATCAGTGGGAAGAGCGTGGAGTGGTGCACTGTAAGTTTCGTTGTGTGAGTGTGGAGAAGAAATTTGTGTCAATCTTTTGTAAAACTCTCTTAAATTGATAGTGAAATTTGTGGTGGTGTGGTTCCGTGGTTTCCTTCCCGTTCTCAGGTTTTTCCACATAAAATTCATGTGTATTTTTCTGGTTATTTTTCAAATTTATAGTTTTAGTTTTCTCGAATTTTGCTATTCTATTCCGCTGTGACATTGATAATTATTAGTAGGATTCCCAACTCTATGTCTATCATAAACTCTATGACTAAGATGAAAGTGTATTGTATGTTACAATGCCCGGTGCAGAGTCTTACCAACCAATATATAACAAAGTAAATAAAAAATATTAAATAAATAAAAAATATGTCTACTTTAGGAAAGATATGCGCCCAATTAAATCTTACTTGTGTGGAAGTGTTTCTCTTGTTATTAAAAATGAGGCTAATCTCTCCTTTATAGATATATGTCTTGGAGGTTATTCCCTTTGAGAAATTGTGAGCATAAATTTTCATCTTTTGATTAAAATTCCAACCACTTGCATTCAATCTGGTAATAAAGAGATCCCAATCTCTAAAGTTATAAATTTAAATTGCTTTCAAAACATTAGAGAAGAGGGGTGCTAATCATTTTGAGAAAGCCAAAAAAGCTTTGTTGTCTACTTCTCTATTAAATATTCTTTCTATACTTGGATGACTTGCCTTTGGAATTTAAGAACTAGAGATATTATGTTGTCTAGGGACCAAATGTTCCATATGTTTGTTCCCTTTATTCTCTCAAAAGTACAAGTCATTCACACCTCTTCATTCAATGCCCATAAGATATATGGTTAATAAAAAAAACTAATGTATAATAGTGATTTATTATTAGAAGCAAGTGCTCATCATAACCATTATTATTTTGAGACTACATCCTCTTTTTATTTGTTGTTGTTTACACTCTTTGGAGAGAGAGGTAAAAGATAGAATAAAATATTCATTTTTTTAAGTACATGTTAAAATAATGAATCAAAAGCCTAATAAACCAAAATAATGAACATTAAAAAGACAATTTAATGTTCATGTCTATGAAACCTTTCTAAAATTGGAGAAAGGGTTTTAGGATACAAGTTAGCTTTTTTATGAATTTTGACACTTTTGTTGTCTTATGTCCTATCGGTTTGGCTACTCAACAATGTTTGACCTTCAATTATGATGCATAAATGTATTTAAATTCAAAATTTTAAATATACTTATATAGCATTTAATCTTTAAATCATATTAAGAATATCACCAAAATTAATTTCTCTAAGGTGATATACATAGTTTCATATAAAATTGTCAAACTAGTCCTCCGACTGTTTAAATGAGGTCACTTTAGTCTCAGAGTACATAAAAGTGTCAAATCAGTCCTCATACTCTTAAAATTAAAGCTAAAATCGTTTTTCATATTAAAAAAGTTTAAAAGCTAAATTAGTACTTTTATAAACTCTGGAACAAAAATAACCCACTTCAAAGAGTAAGGTGACTATTTTAACACTTTTCACTTTTCATGTATACGTTTTGATATGAACAAGATACTACAATCTTGTATAAGTAAATGGTAAAGCTTAGATTTTAGATATGTAAATACATAAGATTTGAACAAGATACTACAATCCCACTGAAAATTCATTCATTTATTTGCAAATGTAGTAAGTTGGAATAAAAAGTTAATGTTCCTCATTTTGTTAGAAATTAATTTTGATTTTGACCCATTATTAAAGTTGGGTTTAGCAAATTATTTGAATTTTAGTCATCTAAATTAAAATTTATAGTTGAGTATATGTTTTAGCATAATTATTTAGGAATTCTAGAGCTATATTGTAAACTGTTCCTTAAAAAATTTTAAAAAAATGTTTTTTTTTTTTTTTTTTGTAGCAAAAGATAGAAGAGAGTTTTAGAGAATTACTTGTAGAAATTAGATTACAAAGATGTTGGAATAATTCTAAACATAGTTAAAGATGTGCCATAAGTATAAATAATGATGATTCCGAGTTTCTGTCAAGCAAAAAAACAAAATTAAATAGTTTTTTCCATCAAAATATAGCTTCTCTTATCTCCTTAGATTTTACCTAGTCCCAAAACCCTTCTCATCAATCATTTATGAATTCTAACCTTGAACTGTTGTTAATTCGCGGGCCTGAAGACCTCGGCGACGGCGACCGGAACGCCTTCCCGCCGACTCTACCGCCGCTCTTCGCAGCCTCCGCATCCCCCACCGCACCCAAAGCCAGAACGCCGGCAGCCAACGCAACCACTGCCAGTTTCGCTATAGGGAACTTATCGCCTTGGCTGCAAGAAAAAAACAAAGCTTTATTAATCATATAAAATAAAACCAGTTTGAAATTGCAGTCACATGGAGACATGGTTCATTACGTTGATTGGTCGTCGGAGCCTTCTTTGTTCATGGAAGCTGAGGCTCGATAAGGGAATAGAAAAGGATTTAAGGGTTTGTTGGTGTTGGTTTGACGGATTGGAAGTAGGAAAGGGTTTCCTAGGAGAAAGCTTCGGGGAGAAGAGAGGGTAATGGCCATGGCGTCTTAGAGCTTCTTTTTCTTCTCTGTTACTGTCGGCTTGTGCTCAGCAGCAAGTCGGGAAAGAAAAAATGGAAGCTTGGCTTATCTATACGAACGAAGGGATACCATGTGGTAGTAGTTGCTTGGCTCCTTATAAAAAAATCGTATCAGATGTCAGTCAATCCTATGTATTTACCGAAAAAATATTACATCAGTATTACACTTAAAATACGTGCGTAGCCAATTAAATCACGCCACAATACCTCACGCGATAGAGAAAAAAAAACGGCGCAGTAACACGAGAAATATTTCCTCATGTGTTATTCATGTGTTATTGTGTGTTATTCATGTGTTATTGATATGTTATTGTGTTATTATAACATGAAGAATATTCTCAGGACACAATAACACGTGAATAACATATAATAACACCTGAATAACACGGAAAATATTCCCGACAGAGAAAAAAACAGCGTAGTAACACGAGAGAATATTCTCCCTCATATTATTCAAGTGTTATTGTGTGTTATTCATGTGTTATTGTGTTCTGGGAACATTCCTTGTGTTATAATAACACAATAACACATGAATAACACACAATAACACGTGAATAACACGTGGGGAATATTCTCCGTGTTACTGCGCCATTTTTTTTCTCTATCGCGTGGGGTATCATGGCGTGATTTAATTAGGTACGCACGTTACTCTACGTACGTAGTACTGAGGTAATATTTCCCTTATCAGATCAAGAGAAATGTATTTTATTTTTTGAAATTTAAAATGACAATGTTTTTTATAATGATATGAATATTTTGGATAAAATAAATATAAAAAGTAAAGTTTAGGCATTAGATAGATAAATACAAAGGTATTGGGTAGTATATATGTGAATGCCACTAAAAATTATCTCCAATGAAAAAAATAATAATAAATATATATATTTTTTATATTATACCACTTAAGCATGTATTTGTGTATCTAACATCTAACCTTTTATTTTAATACTTATAACATTTAAATCATAATTATTATAATTTTTAGAAGTTCAATATATAATTGAAAACATAAATAAATTGGTATAAATATAAAAATTAAAGTACATAACAATTGTGTGTGTGGTATACATAAATCTTCCAAATTCTTTATTAATAATATAGTTATATATATATGTATATATATATTTTATTTTTTTTTTAAAGATGGTTGATGGGTGGAACAGTCAACCATCCCTAGCTCGCAACACGTCAGGTCTTGGTTGGACCCATGCCTCTAAACACTCAAGCACCACCCTCATATAACATTAGTCATCTGGGGGGATTCGAGCCTCAGTTAAGATTAGGGCTGTAAAGGTCGGCTCGTTCGATACCGACTCGTGTTCGAAATTGCTTGTGAATGTTGTGTTTGTGTTCGACTCGACTAATATTTTCCGGCTCAAGTTCGGCTCGAAATTGGAGGAATCGGAAGAGGAAGTGGAAGAACAAACCCTAAGCTCTCGCCGCCGAAACCCTTTCGCGATCTTGAGAGAAGGAGATGACTCGGAAGAGGAGGAGAGCGCCGAACACAAACGACAAACCCTAAGCTCTCGCGGCCGATTGTCTTTCGCGATTTTTAGAGGAAGGAGTCGGAAGAGGGAGAAGCAACCGCCGAAAGCTTTTTTCGCGATTTTGAAAGGAAGGACAAGAGTCGGCGAGAGCTTAGGGTTATATATATATATATATATATATATATATATATATATATATATATATATATATATATATATATATATATATATATATATATATATATATATATATATATATATATATATATATTTATTTATTTATTTATTTATTGGCTAAGAGAGCACTCGAATTCAACATCTTGGGACAACACATTTATATTTATCCTTAAGATTTAGCATTCAAATATATGACATTTTATCTTAGTTTCATGTTTCCTAAGGTTATAAATCATGTTGATAATGTAGATCTAATGTTTCAATGCTCTGTAAACATATATATAACCTCTTTAGATATCTGTGAGAATAGGGCTATGAGACTTATATCTCTGGAGTCTCTATAATATCAAAATCATAAATTTTAATTATTTGGCCATCTTTATCAGAAAATAAGTTTAATAATATTACTTAAAATTGGGCATTTGTTCTTTCTAACTATAAAGATATGGATCTCATATATAGGCTAAATTATTATATTTATATACGTAGTGTGCATTATTTTTAAGCCTTTTCTACTAAATTCAAATATCCAAATTTTAAATTTCAGATTTCCCACACATTAAAGCTATTAGTCCTAACTTTGGATATCATTGCTATATTATATTCAAAATTGAAAAGCACATTACTTAAGTATCTTCATTATATAAAACTAGATTATTTAGATGAGTTGCCATTAATGCATAAAACATATATGACCATGCCCCACACATGAGCTTTTCATGCTTACCTATAATGCTACAAGACATACTTAAGCATTTTAGGCCCTTTTTTTAGTTTTAAATAATATTTTCAATTTTATTTTATTCTATCAAAATCTTGTAACTCACTTCCTCTATGGAATTCCTAATAAGTTTAGATATATATGCTTCAAATATTAGATTTCCCTTTGATGTTTTTCTTAGTTAAAAAAAAATTATCAATTTACTTCTATTTATTCTTCCAAGACCCCATCAATATTATTATATCACATTAGATTTAAAGATTGCATGTCTTGTACATAAACTCAATGAGAAAAAAATTAAATTGAACAATCATTTAATGTTTAATGCATAACTCAAATTAAAATTAGGAAACAAACTAGAACATAACCATAAACCCAAAGTTGAACACAAGTAGTTCATGCTTTTGCTAACAAAAATACAAACAAAAGAAACTTCTAATCTAGAATTCATAAAAAATAAATAGTTGTAGAGAATAAGTTAGGTTTAATTGAAAATAAACTTCTTTGACTTTTTTTTCTCCTTTGTGCTCTTTAAGATGCTCACACTCTAAGTTTATTTATACAAACATTAAGTTTACTCTCACAGTCCCTCTAATATCCCTATATTTACAGGGCATACTTTTCTCCTCATAATTAAATGTGAAAGATGTAAGATTAATCATGAATTACTAATTACTATAGCCAAATATCTGGCCTAGGCTATATAATAATGGGTTTGGAGGAAGGATAGGATTATCAAATTATAAGTACTCAAATGATGTACTTATTGATAACGTAATAAAACTCCACCACCAGCTTTTTGGTTCTTTAGTTTTGGTGGCCAACCTTTTAAGTAAGGTTCCCCTGTGGATAATATTAAGGTACCAAAATTAAGAAGTAGGTTTATGCCTGTAGGTTTAACTTCAAGGGGGGATGATGAAGATAGGTTGGTAATGTTTTGATATATAAAAAATAATATTAGATTATGTTAAATTATATGTGCAAATCTAATAATATAAGTCACAAGATAAGATAATTTTTTTTAATATTATTTAATCTCATACTTTTTTAAAGTTGTTGGTATTAGATTAATTTAAATGTTTAAATTATTCTTGCTAGAGATTTAATGAATTATGTTTAAATATTTGAATTATTGTATAAAACCTTTTTTTGAGGTTAAATGTCATAATTTTATAAAACTACTTTTAGAAAAAAATTATTTGTTTTAGAATGTTTGTCATTTCTAATTTTTATGTATTATTCATGATCAAATAAAATTTAGGTTTTGTTTCTTTATCATAAACTTGATTTTAAATTGTATATTAATTAATTTAAGATAGTTACTTTATTTTAAAATATTTTAGTAGCATATAGTTATTCTTCATATCTTTCATTAATTACACTAATCGCTCTGCTAATGTTACTCATATTGTTTAAAATGCTTAGTTTATTTAAAAAAAAAATGAACTCCATAAAACATAGATTATAGAATTTAGAATCATGATTTAGTTCTCCATAAAACATAAAATAAATTATTTTTTAGAGCATGATATAATTATTTTTTTTAATTTTCATATGATTTTGATTTTAATTTTAATTACATTTTTCAGTTAGAGATGATTAATTCTCTCGCATGAAAATGCATATACCTTTTTTACAAATTATCTCATTTAGAATTTAAAATCAAGATTTAGTTGTCCATAAGAAATAAAATAATTTATTTTTGAGAGCATGATATATATATATATATATATATATATATATATATATATAAAATTTTCGCATGATTTTAATTTTAATTAAAATTTTAAGTTAGAGATCATTAATTCTCTTGCATGAAAATATATAGACTTTTGTAATACCATTTTTAGGATAACATATAACTACAAACATATAAATAATAACTATAATAAGTTATATCATACCAAAATACTTGGTCACTCTTTATACTTTCTTATAAACTTTATGTATATAGTATCTCATATATTTGCATATTTTAATGGTATAATTAGTTCAAGTCTAAATCAATTTATTAGATTGATAATTTATCCAACATATTATATATATATATATATATATAATATTTATGCTAGTGTTTTTTTGTGATTGTTTTAAATTACTTAAAAGATGAAATTGTGGTAATTTACCTTCTTTTAGTTGTGCATTTTCCTTATACTTTGCAATATAGTTGCTTGGAAAAAATAATTATAATTATATTGTCATCATTATAAATATCTCCAATCAATCATATTTAAAACTCAAGATAAAATGAAAAGTGTTCATTTGGTTCAATGAAATGGGATGGGAGATTGTATGTATAGATTGCATGTGCAGGTGGGGCTTTCACTTTCTTTTCATCAATGAAATGGGATGGACGATTATATATATAGATTGCATGTGCAAGTGGGGCTTTCACTTTCTTTTCATCGATGACTTAAATTTTGACCTCCTTGAATATTGGAGAAGATCCTTGGCAATATTCATCAAGTGATTTGTAGTTGGACATTCATTATTTGATCTCATTTTTTGGAAAATTTTTTCTTTAATTATGAAAGATTGTTTGTCCAAGATTATTCTATGGAGATTTTTCTTAGAAATAATCATGATTTTAATCTATAATCTAATAATAATATGGACAGTCAATTTGATGATTTGGAAGTCTAATATATATGCAAACTCATTTCTAATGTACAAATATCATAAATGCTGCAAAAAATTAAAATAAATATAAAAAGACAACCAATTTAAAATTCAAGCATGTCCAAATTACAAAACAGAACAAATAATGACTAAACTACATGAATCATTTTTATCATGGATCTCGTAGTGGGCTTGTGATATATTGCATCAAGAGAATTTGTGTCTACTCATATATTGGGCACATTTTCTTTCAAAAATCATCAATGTGATAAAGAGGCTCCAAGCACATGAAGTATGAGTTATTTCATGTTTAAGAAACTTGGTTGCCTAAGTGCAGAAGGAGCAAAGCATTTTAAGATCTAAAAAACCTATTTTGTTTGTTACTTCAAAAGATGATAGGAAAAGATAATGTATCATGATTAAAACTTATTCCTCTTTAATGGAATGTAGGTTGACCATAGAAAGAAATTTTTTTTTGATTATTTTCTCTCAAATGAGAAAACAAGGTATTGCTGTACTCTTTTCAAGAGGCTATAATTTAAGGGTGGCTACTTAAATAAAGAGATTATTAGTTTCTTTTTTTATTTAATGTAGTATTATATATTTGTTTTTTTTATACAAATAAAAACTTAACATGTCATCTCATTTATTTAATTATCGAAAAACCTAGAATATTTTTCATTTTAAAAGGCTTAAAGTTTATGGTTTAGGTTCTGTCATATATTTTTATTTAATTCTAGCAAAACCTAGATAAATTTAACCAAGATGGTTTCGAACTCTATAAACCAAGTTTAGCATCACATCTTTATCTCCACTCACCTCATCCATCAACATTATTTATCATCTTATTTGATTTCATTACTAAGGAGAAAGAATAAGTTGTCTTCTCTTATTCAAAGGAAGAAAGCTAAAGAGAAATGTAAGAAGAATACAAGGAAGAGATAATCAAAGACTCATTAACAAAGAAGACTCTCAAGTTTTTTTCTAAAATACATATTTTTAGTGCATACAACTCTTTTGATTCATTAGTTCACTAAAATATTCCCATTCTCTTATTTTTTACAAAAATAATATCTTATTTAGGAGCCTCCATTTTAATTGTGCACCACCCCTTTCATTATTACTTTAAAGACTAAGATTAGATTCTTACATTATTTCTAGAAACATAAAACACTTCACTAGTTCTTATAGGATGTCAAGTTATGTGCTTAGATTTGGACACATTTTAGCAGAGTTCATTTAGATCCACTAAACTTCATCTTCTCCCGAACCACCTGGAACAAACTTTAGTGCATAATTTTTGAAGAAATGACATTGGAATGCCCTAAGCTCTTTTAATGGTTGCCTAAGCATCTTTTGCTTGGCGCATAACCGCCATACGCTCTACCTCTGTGTAGGTCAGCGCATATATGCCCATAGCTTGGTGCATAGGCGTCGAGCCCTTTGCATAGTGCATTACTAGAACGAGTTTTGATTGCAATGATAACGCTTCAAACTCTTGTTTGATTGAATGGTTTCTTAATTTAGAAAAAAATAAAAATTAATTGATTTTAGTTATTTTTGTTTAGTAAGAATATAACAATTCTAAGGATTGAAACACATCATAAAAAATTGCATGGAGGAAAACTTCTTTCTATTATATATAATTAATAAATAGCAATTAGCAATATTGACATGGTGATATTTAAAAAGTTAATTAAGTACGATTATAAATGAATATTAGATTTTCAATCTTAAATTTATTTTGATTCGAATATGTTTATGTTTGGTAAATATGGAAGCAGTTCTTATCATTACCGGATGATATAAATAATTAGTTATATGCAAAATAAGTGATTAAAGCAAAAAAAAAAAAAAAAAGATAATAAAATAAGGCTGAGTATTGAAGAGAGAGAAAAAAAGGGGAAACGGAGTTGAGTTGTTTGGTCGATCGGCGGCGATACTTCCCAATTTCAACCTCTTTCCCGGCGAAGGAGGTCAAAGGGAGAGGACGAGGGGGGAGTGAGAAAGAGGGGAGGGGGACACAGAGAAGCAGAGGCTAGAGAGAGAGAGAGAGAGCTTAACGACTGTATTAAGCAAGTTCGAGAAGAGAGAGATTGTACAGGGCTGGGAAGCGACTATCGAAGTTCAACTCGACGGCGGCCAGCTTCGATTTGAGGAACCCTATAGAGGTTTCAGGCTTCGAGAGGTTGGGCTTGGTTCTTGTTTATCTTTGACCTTCTCTGTTTTCTGTTTTTTTCTACTTGTGTTACTCAATCCAGCCGCCTGCCGGCGATTCCGGGTAGATCCAACTAACTTCGACTGGATACTTGTATGGCAATCCTGTTTGAAGATCTCTAAATTGTTCTTCTTCTCTGATTCTGTAACAGCATGAGAGCTCCCTCCGCTGCTCCGGCCACCAGAATTGTATTTCCAACTTCCAACTCTAGGGTTTTGGGTTGCCTGACGGAAAAGCTTGTTCTCTAGTAACTGGAAAATGAGATTAGCATCTGCATTGTCTTGTTTGAGATATGGGGATACTGGGATAGAAGTTATGGCTCTCCGTATGAATCAGTGCACGTTCTAATTCCTAGTGGGAATAACGTGGCTATGAGCGGGGAAACTCAATTTCACTGATCCCGTGAGTTGTTACTTCCTTCCCAGTTTTGGTATGGCTGTTACTCACTGAAGTATGCCACAGCTGATGCCGGCAATGCCGCCTCCCCGTATAGACCTAGGCGAGCTGAAGTCTCAGTTAGCCAAGCGGCTGGGGCCTGAGCGAGCCCGCCGGTACTTCAGCTATCTCCACCAACTGCTGTCACTGAAGCTAAGCAAGTCCGAGTTTAACAAGCTCTGCTTTTTGACCATTGGGCGGGAGAACGTGCCCCTCCATAACCAGCTTATCCAGTCTGTGATCAAGAATGCTTATCAGGCTAAGACCCCACCTCCACTAAAGAGACCCTTGCAAAGGGAAGATGGGTTGAAACCACCCCCTTATCCGCTCACATGGTCTAATGGGGAAGTTCTACCACAGTCTCCAAGGAGGCGAAGGTCTGTTACTCAGAGAAGCAAGCTCGGACTCAATGAAAGGGCCGATGTTCCTATCCTAGAGAATGGTGACTTGGGTTACCATGATTTGAAGAGACTTCGTGAAGGCCTAGATAGTGAGCAGGCTGAGCAGCCTGTGAAGAGACATCGTTTTGATGGCAGTGAGATTGATGAAGTTATTTTGGGTGAAGATGGAGACTTTATAAAACCGAAAAATTATCTGAAGCTAAGCCATGGTCCCCTTAAAGCTCCTCTTGGGATTCCATTTCGTCCCGCAGGAATGGGTAGGGCAAAAAGGTCTCTTCCACCAAGAGGAAGTACTGGCATTGGTAATTTATGCAGTTTGGCAGATAGTGGTGAACTGTGCCATACAGACGATTTGAGAAAAAGAATGGAAAGTATTGCAGAAAGACAAGGACTTGGAGGAGTTTCATTGGACTCTGCTAATTTATTGAATCACAGCTTGGATGTTTATTTGAAGCAGCTGATTAAATCATCCATTGAGTTAGTACGTGCAAGGGTAGGTCCCGAGATAATAAAGGAGCCAACACCGAAGCAGAAGACTCATGAGAAGCCTGTAAATGGTATTTGGTTGGACAGCTCCACGCATATGCATGGTAGTAGCCCTTTGGATTTGCAGGAGAGGAAATGCTGCTTGATAACTCAGCAGGATTTTACTATGGCAATGAAGCTGAACCCACAGCAACTTGGGGAGGATGCAGCACTATGGCTTGAGAAGATATGCTTCCATTCATTCGAAGAATAACATAGTTATATAAGGTTTTTTGGTTCTGTTGGAAACTAAGGCTAGCGACCGCCTATGTGTTCAAGGGCTGGTCTGTGTAAATCAGCATCGAAAGATTCACATTGGAAGCAGTATTTTATTGCAAGCCCCTGAATCAGTGCCACACATATACAGCGGAATACATTCTTGAGCATCCATTGGAGAAGAAATAAAGTAAAGCTGTTTGGTCCCTCCCTAACACATTCAGCTTTTTTGAGGGGGTGCATTCGCTTGAATGGAGTTCTAGAGATATTATGTTTAAGCCTAACCAATCCAGGGGGAGTCCGGTCACAGTTTTGCAGCGATACTTTGTGTAACTTATAAGATTCTATTTTATAACTTATGCAAGTCATGGCATTTGTATTACCAATTGTTAAAATTTCTTAGGTAGTTCTAATACCATTTTCATGTGTTCTGTCAAATTATTTAAATTATGAATCTTTGAATCATTTGATAATCAAAAGGTTGTTATTAGATATAGCATTTATTTCCTGTTGAGAGCTCTCAAATTGTACAATATATTTCTTTCTTCAAAGTAGCAGAACTACTGAATCCGACGACCAGTGCTTCTTGTTGTCTCTAGATGAATGACAAGGATTTGATTGGAAGCACTTAAGAAAATAATAAACATTCTTCATTAACCTAGACTTTGTCTTCTGAAGTTCTAATTAATGAAAGGACGGTGAGTGGAGAGTTATCATTCTGTTAACTTCTTCAATCAATTAAATGTTCACTAATCAGTTAACACAATATATCCAGCACCCATCTTGATGATCTCCAAGCTGAAAGTTCACTGGCATATCAAATTTTAGCAAGAAGCTTGCGCAATTTGGTACTTTTGTTGATCGTTTTAGCTACAAAAGATTTTGTTAGCTCCTGCTCACATGACACTACATTTTTTGCTTTCTAAACTTTTGACATACATGCTTGCATGCTCCATTTGTTACAAGGAAACTTCTGAATTACCATTTTAGGCTAATTTATATATTGGAAACTGTTTTTGATGATACTATTGATGAATTTTACTGAAAATTAATGGAAAGTATTTTCTTGTCTTCCTTTTAATGTCATATATTTTCAATTATATTTATGGTTCTTTGATATGCATAATGTCGGCAAGTTTCCTTCTCATTGTAATTTGATAGGCTGTTTATTTATTGGCATGTTGTTCTTGAACAAGCAGTCACTCAGAGTGCATTTGATTTGGCTTTTAATGTTGTTTGTCAACAGAAGTTGCATTTGTGGCTGGTTAAGTTATTGAAAAACAACTGCGGGATGTTTGAATGGTAAAGGATATTATTTTTCCTTTTCTTTTACTTTTTTTTCTGAATTCATTCGAGGAAGTTTATTTATTTATTTTTTTATTTTTTTATTTTTTATTTTCTTACGCCTGCAAAAAGATTGTGGGCCATTGAGCCCCTTTTGCGAATTTTTGATTCCAGGAAAAAACGAATGCTTATAAAATGTTTTTTTATTCCGTGTCTAGATTAACATATCCTTGTTGTGTTTCAGTTTACTTATTCCATGTGAAAATTATTCTATATTTTGCTGTGCCAAGAAATGGCCGAACGGGATTGTTTAGGCTTGCTCTTTTAAATGCTCTAGTTCACTTGGCTTGTGGTACTGATATGAACCTGACGCTGTACCGAATAATTTTCTCTTAGCCACTCAATTATCAGTATGAAGTTAAAAGAACAGTGTGAATTAGTTTGAAATTATCTCGCTACTTAAATATTTTTATAGTGACTAAATTGTCCATAAATTTATTTTATTTGTTTGAATTTTTTTTTTTTTTTTTTCTGTTGTGGAGCTAATGATTGTTTAGTTTCTTCTATGGAGATTATTATTAATTTTTTTTGGTTATGGGTTTCTGTTTCGCACAAAACAATTTGATGTATTTGTGAGACTTTCTGCTCAAGGCTGTCATACATTTGGAAGAATTTTTACTTGATATATTTCATTGAATTGAAATATAATCAGAAGTGCTACATCTATGAACTACTTCATAATTAATTTGGAAATGTGATCTTTTGGAATTTTAGCTGTTTCACTCAACTTGATTCTACTTGTGTTTCTCTAACAATAGAATAGACAAAATTATGTTTCGCTAGTATGTTGATTATCTTCTTAAACATTTTTGTCTGAAAGTCTTATCTTAAACTCTGTGAGGCCCTCTTACCTAAGTAAACTTAGATGCCCTTTCAATGGAAATCTTCTACGCGTAGGAAGTCTTAGTCTTCAAGAAACTTTATAAAATTATAGATGTTCAATTTACTATCCTTGCCAAAAATAAGTCTCTCCGTAGTTCATCACACGATATGTTACAGATAAGGGGATAATTGGTGCAAAGGTTTAAATATATCCTTTATTATGCAACATTTATGTTATCGTTGATTCTTATCTTCAATGAACAGATTTTCTAAATGGTTACTGGCATCATACCATCATTAATATTCTCCCTAAAATTTAATACTTACGATGATAATCAATTTAAAAATATGCTTAACTTTCTTTAATTGCATTATTCCTAATAGTTTCTTAAATTGTATTGTTTTCTGCTGAAAAAACTTAGGCAAACTGCTTCACTTGGTTTCTAGTGGACTTTGTCTGATATTATGAATACGGTGTACTCCATTTTATAGGAAACTTTCTTCTGCCATTGACATTGTCAAATTCCTTAATGCTTTAACTTTTAGAAATTTTATTTCTGAGACAGTAATAAGAATACTACTGGTTGTCGTGTGGAAGGTAGATAAATGAGGCGTTAATGACAAACCTCAATGTTCCTCCACTAGAATTTTATACTCTTTTAGTAGTTTGATATGCTTGTATTTATTAGGCAGATTATATCTTATTTTTTCATGCATGGTTTATACTTTTGTATTGTTAAGTATCATGGTTAAGGGTGCGTTTAGGGCAGCTTATCAGTTGCAACGGCGTTTTGAAAACACCGTCTTATTGTTTGAAAAATGAGTTTGAAAAGTTTATTTGAAAACTTCATTTTGTTGTTTAATTATACGCCCACCGCAAGTGAAGCCCCACGGTTCCACATTTTGTTCTGCATTTGACGTTGTTGCCCTCTTCTTCGCTTGTCTACTGCCTTCCTTCGGCTCCGCCCAAAAACCCTCGTCCACTTCCCCTTCCTCCCGACTCCGCCCAAAAAAATCTCGCCTTCGTCATCGAAACCCTAGCGATACGATCGCGATTAGAGCTAGCTGGGAAGGCAACAACGGGATCGCGGCTTACAAAGCCCTTCGAAACTCCCATCTTTCTTCCTCCTCCGGCAAGTTTCCATCGTGTTTCCAGCGAATAGTGCTGCGATGAATCTGAGCCTGAGCAGAGGAAGGAGCTAATTTATTTATTAATTAATATTAACTATTTGAGTAAATTATATGTTTTAAGTAAATAATATGTAAATTTGTGAATTATATGCTTTAAATTTTATGTTTATGCTTATAACTATAGAATTTATTAATTAATTAATATTAACTATTTGATAGCATTTATTTATTTAATTTATTCCTATAAAATTTATTTTAAATTAACTTAATAAATACTAACAAATGCTTAATTCATAAATTATCATATGTTAATTATAACTTAATTTATTGAACTATAATTGAATTGGAATACTAAATTAAAATTAATGCTAAATTTATATAAAATGATTAAATTAAATTAAAATATATGCACAAGGGCAGAATAATCAATTATCCAGAAACAACTGCAAATCAGTTATTTTCCAACGCACAAACCAAACAACCAACCTGTTTATCCAGATCAGCTGCTGATCAGCAGCTTATCAGAATAAGCTGGATGAGCTGCAGTGCCCCACACAGACCCTAAGTTACATTTTATGCAGTTTTGTTTTCATGTTTTCCCTTGTTTACACAAAGCTTTCATTAGTGCAAAGGAGATGACAGTTTATTTTTTCTCCTTAACAATTTTTGGTTTAATATGCATATGTTGTTGCATCTAATACTATCAATGCTGGTCATAAGCCTGAAAGAGAATGTTTAATCTTTACATTTTTAAATGGCTTGGTCAGCCTGAGATATCCAAAACCATAAGAAATTTCTTGTGCATTTTTCTTGACACGGCCTAGCACTAAAGCGCTTTGAGAGTTGGTAGTGGCGGGGGGAGCTGGTGAAGGTTGCAGGGCTGGGGAGAGAAAACTGATGATTGAAAATTTGTATGGATTGTTACAAGCAGCTAGAAAGTGTTGTATCTTAACCACTGACTAGAATAATTCGAAATAGTTTCTCATTTGTGATATGCGTGCATTTTTGTGAGCCGCATAACTAACTATGTAATCATGTCATATGAAAGATGGTTAAAGGAATTTATGAGATAAACCATACCTCAGCGCAAAGAGCTATTCCAACTGCATCTTATTTGTCCTTATTTACTTGCCCAGGAATGTTTGTATTTGTACGGGTGCATGGGCATTGCGAGAGCTCTGACTTCAGTTTACAGGTCAGTGTAATATTCATTTGTTAGTTTTGAAAATTAAATTTTCAGGTTTTGTTCTGCTCATCCAGATGCCTATATGAAATCTACTGATTATAAATATGTCCTGAGGCTCATAAGCTGTTTTTAGATCATGATTCTTTATAGCTTTCTTTTTAATATTTAATGTTGCGCCTGTTCTAAAATATGGACAAAAAAAATAGATGATTTCAGACTGAGCTTTTTTTTTTCCTTTTGTTTTGTTCCTTCTATATCTTTTCTTGTGAACTATGGTATAGAACATATATGGGACATTTGGGGGTTGGGATTGCTCAAACAAGCAACAAATAAGAGGTGAATGCTTCACTCGAGGTTTGCAGCTCCTAGAAGCAGCCTTTTATGGATAAGTTTGAATTTGAGCTAGTGGAGGAACTTAGCTGGCCAGGACTAGTTGAGATGGTTTGGTAAACCCTTTCTGGTACTTGGTTTAGGGTGGGGCTAGTCTTCTAATAATATAGCTATTTGCTGATCCAAGTTTACAGTCAGGTTCATTGATCAGCTAAGATCAGGACCATTGAGGTGCCAGGCTCACTTTGCTTGCTGCTAAATTATGGATTTTGTAAATCAAAGGCATACCACTATTTCTCTTACTGAATAGACACATTGGATTCATGCCACCTTAGTTTATTTTAAGTTAGTCTCGTCCGTACTATCTTTATTGTGGAAAAGAAGTTTGGTGTAATTTTTGGTAAAGTGGTGGCTGGTGTAGATCAAAGTCATGACATGATCATTGCTGTGTATTATAAGGCTAGTGTAGGCCAAAGCCATGAGGAAAACCTTTGTTATTAAGGAGGAGGCTAGTGTAGTCCATAGCCATGAAATGATCCTTGTTATTGAAAAGTAGATTGTTGTACGTTGGAGCCATGCCAATGCCTTTGTTGATATAAAGGAGGAATAAAGGGGGGTCAACTTCTTATACAATTAAGAGTTTGACTTTGTATTTCTCTTGGAGAGGTTAGTCTTTGTATGATCTTAGTAGTGAGGTATGCTCTCTATGCTTTCTAGAGTTAAGTAGGTTGTATATATCTACAAAGTGGGCATGTTCTGTATAACTATTGGAGTCAGACATCGATCCTTCATAGTACAATATGCTCTATATACCCATATACCTGTCATAGTATTAGGTATGCTCTATTATTTTGTCAGAGTTTGACCGGCTCCATATACCTATTGGAGATTACTTCTATTTAATTGTAGTACATGTCTAACTCTCCTTACAAAAATCTAATAAGGACACATCTTTGTAAAAAAGAGGTTTGGAGGCTTCCATTAAAAAGTGACATGCTTTATCTCTCATAAATCAATATGAAAGGGAGCTTTAGAGGGTTGCCTTCATTAAGAACGAATTCTCTTAAAGATGTGCAATGTAAAGTTATTTTTATTCAATTGAGACCAAGGAAGCTTATATTATGTTATAGATGAATAATTATTTTCAAATATTATGTTGAGGACTTTTGGTAGGACACTACCTTAGTTGCATGATAAGGTGGCCTAACCATAGGATATTCAATTTTCATCACAAGTTTGTAACATTAGTTAAGATCTCCAACTTAATTTAGGTTTTTAGATTGTTAAAGACACTTTATAAACCCTTATGTTGATGCATGAAGGAATTTAGGACTAAGAACACTTAGGGGGTGTTTGGTATAATACTTTTAAGATGATTTGAGTTAGATTTAACGTAAATTCAACCAAACATAATAGATAGGTTGGATAAATCCGTTGTTAAGTTAAATCTAATTTTTTTGTTTGTTCCGTTTATTAAATATGGATTTACTAGATCCACTTATTAGTTGGATTTAATAGATTTAATGCAGGAAAAAAATATTTCAAATAGATCTATGTCAAACAAATCAAATAAATTTAACTGGATTCAATCTTAATTGACTCAAACATTATTTTGGATTTAATAATATTTAGAGTTAATAAACCCAGATATAGTAAATCCTATGTAACTTAAATCCTACTTGCAGCCAAACACCCCCTTAGACATATTTACATATGTAGCCATTGCTTGTATTATTATTGTTGCTTTTGAAGTTGCTGCAAAATTAGTTGATGTTATTGTGATTGATGATTTGTGGTTATTTGTTGGAAAGATGTTTTTTTACCTTTTGACGTCATTATCAATGCACTTAATTATCCTTTTCTTTGGGGTGTATCTAAATTGGAGGCAATGAGTCCCGATCATTTTATTAGTAGAGCTATATTGGCCATTATATGTTGAACCAATTCATAAGCGTGGGCTCTATCCTTCATCAATGAATAAATAGAATGCTCAAGTAATATATACCTTGGAGAAAAAGTCCTTATAGCAGATCAAGGTTGATTGCTTGGATTTGTCATGCTTCCCTAGTGAAGCATTTGAAAAAATAATCTCTCGGAAGTTCTCCTTATCTCACAAATTTTAGAGAGATAGTAAAAGTCTTTGATAACATTCTAGTTACTAACAACTCTGTTATAAAAAAGTAAAGAAAATAAAAAAAAATTAAAAAATTTAAAAATTTTAAAAGATTTAAAAACAAAAAACTAGGCCAACTCTTTGAAATTTGTAATGTGATCTTTAGGAGAGAACAAATCCAAGTCGTCTTGGTCTTTGGGAAGGACAATGAAGACTTGACACGGTAGTAAGTTTATCATTTATTGAATGCACATTCAGTCCAAAATTGCTTCGCATACTCGAATGGTATTTGAACCCATCCTACGAATGATAGTTCACATGGAATTGGGTTACAGAATACTTATATTCTGGAGGGTGTCCTCACATTGCAGTTGCATCTGAGGTTAGGGGATGTTGCGATGTGGTCTAATGAATAATTTTTCCTTAAAGAGGCATGAGTGTTCTCCTTGAAAGTTCTCACGGGAACACATGTCCACTTATAGACGGGAAGAAGAGCCATCCATACGTCTCTTTTATCAGTTGAGAGATCGGGGCAATTTCTCATTCATGTAAGCATCAGAGATATTAGTAGTATCACTGTATCAGGTTGTTACTGCCTTGAACAAATTGTCTATTTGGCTCCTCCGTCTGTAA
The DNA here is from genome assembly GCA_003013225.1 of Phalaenopsis aphrodite. Taxonomy (NCBI): domain Eukaryota; kingdom Viridiplantae; phylum Streptophyta; class Magnoliopsida; order Asparagales; family Orchidaceae; genus Phalaenopsis; species Phalaenopsis aphrodite. The sequence continues at coordinate 2,267,474 of NEWO01000031.1, forward strand.
ACCCTATATGGTACATGAACGCATGATGTTATTTGTCAGATACCCTTGCTCTTGTCATAGATGGTGAGATTAATTCTTGTGTTTGTATATGTTGATAGTATGATGGTAGAGCTCTACTAAATTGATTGTAGATCATGTCACGATGAAAGCAAAATACCTTGTTTGATGCCCTTCAGTGTCCCTAACCCGCCATCAAATGATGAGGTTGAGGATCTACTTCAGTAGGGAAATTGCTCTGGTTTTTGCAATTCAATGGCTTTGGGATTAGGCTGCTCGTGTTAGTTGTTTCTCATTCTTAACTGCAATCATTTTGATACCCACCAACTGTGAGACACCTCTAGAATTGTGCGGGCTTGCTATTGTAAGGGTCGGTGAATTTTTTGTAGAGGCAATGCGGTCCAAGTTACAATGACATTCTTCCAAAGCAAATTATTCAAAATGGAGAGTTGTTGTTGAAGCAAATTTTTCAAAACGAACAGTGTAGAAAAAGCAAGTTGCGCATAACAACTATTTGCAGAAGAAGCAATATACTTTGAAATTTTGACTTATAGAGGAACTGCCAAGCAGGTTGTTTTGAAAGCAACTTATAAGGGAAGCTATTTTTTTCAAAATGATGACCTAGAAGGAAAATGAGCTGAGAATCCTAGCAAGTTGTTAGGAACAATATATTTTAAGAGAAGCAACTTATTCTTAAAAGCCACTTGATGGAGAAATTTGTTTTTAAACATAATGAGTTGCTCATAATGATACATTATAGGAGAAGTAATATATTTAAAATGAAAACTTAGGTAAATATAATCTTGAACAATGACTCGCAGGAAAAGCAAGTTGTACCAAATGGTGCTTTGCAATCCAAGCTAGCTGTCTAGAATCACAATTTGTATAAGCAAGTTGTTTGTAACGTTGAGATGCCTTTTAGGTAGCTACAATATGGAGGTGTCAGGGTAGTCAGCCATTAGATGTCCCCTGCAGAGGTTTGGTTGATTCTTTTAGGGGTTGCGTATACTATTGACTTGGAGTTAGTATGTCCATTAATGGAAATTCTTACAAATAATGCAATACTGTTATGCGTTAGAATAACCCTTATGGATTGGAGTGAGATGTAGACGAAATCTGTAGGCCTTGAATTTCTCGTGCACAAAAGCAATCAAATATTAGGTCAGCACCTGACTAAAAGATTGTGTCATAGGGGAGAAGCCTTCAATGCTTTAGTAAAAGAATGTTACAAGGGAAGTTGAAAAGTTTGAACCTACTATGTGCTTAATGAACACCCTTTCTTATACTTGATTTACGATAAGGAGTTGATGGACATAAGTCTTAAGAGAAAAGAGCTTGCAGAGGCTAGAAGTTCGAGGAATAAGAATAAAAAGGAAATGGCCTAGTTGATTCATACTTATAAAACTAGGATTAACTTGAGAATTTTTTAATTTTATTTTGAGTGATTCTGATTGAGTTGAGTTAATTTTTGCTAAGGCGGAAGCATGCATAATAACTTTTTAATAATGTGTTCTTAGGTGTAATTTAGGGATTCCTATGTTGTCCCACAATACATTGTTATGTAGAACACCACTCGATCACTGTGTATTATATTGACTGCATGAATGCATGATTTTCACCTTGCAATATAAGATGCTTCATGTGTGACAAAATGACACCCAACTTCTTGTCATAGTGAACACCGCGTACATCTCAAATCAAAGATTAGGCGATTTCATTACAAACCTAAATCAAACTTGGTTTAATTTACACACAACAGCCACCGGGATGTTTGGTATTATTCTTTCAATTGATGACTAGATATAGAAATCTTTGGATTTGATATTTTTGTTATTTGATGATAGGTGTCGAGGCTATATAGTTGTGCCCCGACAATGTCTGGAGTTGGAACTGAAGAATGATTATGGGAAGAAGAAAGTCTGTTGGTGACTGCCATTGATGCCCATATCCAAATGATGAACTATATGAAGGTGGTCAAGGAATTTCTCAACATTTTTCTCAAAAGTTTTGAGAAGTCTGATGTCTTCGAAGATGTACATTGTATACAATGGAGATTCAAATGTGAGAAAATTTACTTGAGAATTCTTAATGGTGGTTGCCTTAATGATCATCCATTGCATGATCACCAATAAAATTTTACAAGAGGATGGCTTGCGACACCGTTTCATCTTGCACGCTATTGCCCAATTTATGGTCTGCCAACATGCCTGCATAGTCCTAGGAAGCCCCATTGGCCATTGCTATCAGTGACTATGATGTTTCCCTGGAAGGATTTCTTACCCTTTGAATTGATGACTGAAATCAATATGAATCTTCAAACGGCTCATCTTACGTCTAGAAAAAAATTGGAGAGGTTCATTGACCTTTTGAGAACCTATCTTTCAGTAGATTTTGGGGTTGGTGGCCATGGCCACCTTCTTCTGGTAATGGTTCTTCACCTCTCTCAACTCCACTCACTGCTAAACATTTCTTCTTCTTCAATCTTTACTTAATTACAACAATGACAGAGAAGGCCGGAGCTCCAAGTGGGAAATCTGACAAACATGGAGGAATGAAGATCGCCACCACCCTTACCCTTCACATACGTGATCATCGTTCTGGGATTCATGCCCATTGCATATTTTTCAATATCGTCAGGTTCTTTTTTTGGGATACAAGGATAAGAATCTTCTTCAGTTTGCACTGACCTAAAATAGGCATCTAGACAAAGTTATTCATTACATTCTTTGCTGTTGAAGGTTTGCAGGTTTGTTTAAATAGAGTCAAACAAATATATACTTAATGAAGAAGATGGTTAAAATAAAATAAATTTATGTTTTTGGGTACTCAATCCTGTGTTTGTAAATTTTGGTAATGAGACTTTTTCTAGTCTTAATAACAACAATTATATGGATGATCCTATTATAACACCTCGTTACATTTGCATGTGGGCAAAATGGTTTTCCTTTGTTTCTCTGATTATCTTTGTGAAATATGTGTGTGGAATCAGACCTCTTTTATGAGCACATTTTCATAAATGGTTCTTTAATACTTTGCCACAATCGCTTTGTTCTGCCCATTACTGAGATAACTTTTAGTAATTTTAGTTTATGTGCTGCACTGATTGATCATAAACACTTCGACCTTATTTTTGTTAGTTGAAATGCTAGTAATTGAAAATAGGATTATTTATGGGGTAGTCAAGAGTTTTAGTTCAGAATACGTGGTGCATACTGTTAAAACTACCAAAGCATATTTAAACATAAAAAAAATTGCTCGATTGATTATATATGTATATTACAACTGTGGAAAATTTGCTTATACAGTATATCTCATGAAATATAACCATGCTCAAATTTATAGCTTATCTTACCTTCCAATGACCTGCTCTTTGACACCTTTAGCTCTTCTACAAAAAAAGCAACCACACGCAATGCATGGAGAATTGCTAAGGATTTTTGTTTACATGAATGAAGAAGTTATCATCAATTGCTTTATTTTAACTATTTGTAGTCATTGGCAAGAATCCTTGGCATGGAAATGATATGAAAGAAGTAATTAATGAGCATACTATTTCTGTCTAATTAAGCTATTTCATGAATACATGAAATAGAAAGTAACAGCTTTTGAGATTAGAGAAAGAATGTAAATGTAGGAAATTTTAGAATGAAACGTAAGAAAATGATGAGTATATTGCGTTTTCCAACATTGCATGAAATCTTGATGCAATGAGTCAACCATAGAGAGAGAGAGAGAGAGAGAGAAGTGTCAATTGTTTTCTCAAATTTTAGAAAATGATATTGTCAAGAATATAGAACATGGATGCCAAGAAAGAGATTTAATCTTATAGATAACAATATTTAGATCAAATAAAAGAAATTTTAGTTCAAGTATGATTAAATGGAACTTGAAAAAAAATTTAATTAATGAAAATTTTGAAGATATAGTCAATTACAATACTAGAATGAGTGCTTTAAGATTACTCATTTGGGATTAAATTGGAATTATGGAAAGGGAATTGAGTGCTTGAATGGAGAAACCTAGTTTAGACAAAAATTAAATATCTCATTTCAATTTTGGTTAGGGATTTAAACATAAATTGTAAATTAATGGATCAATGTGAGTACTCTCTCTTCCTTCTTTTTAGGAGATCCAATTTTATTAGATAAAATGCTTGGGAAAGTAGGGGATTATATTTTTTTGATGAAGTTTTAACACAAATCTATATAGAATATCAAAGTTTATGTTCAAAGTATAGAATATCAAAGTTTATGTTCAAAATCCTTTTAGATAATGTGCTCAGACTTCCTTCAAATTATAATCAAATATTGTTCGAGCATATTTAAATGCATATTTGAATTTTATGAAAAAATTTTTTTTTGTTCATGTTCAAACATGTTCAAACATATTTAAGTGCTAGGGTGTCTCCTTGAAGTGACACGTTGTATGGTCTAACTACAGTGAAAAGTGTGCAAGGGTCACTACACCAACACCCGAGTGTGCTAAATGGATATGTCATAGAAGTTATAATTTAATTTATATTTTATACACTAGGGGTTTTATGCAAGTGCACGTGTTGTTTCAAGAAATATAGAGTTTTCCTTAAGACCCAAAAGTATCAATCCCACAAAGAAGCCAAGTAAGAAATTCTTTAAGCTAATTCTTGTCGACTACTATCAGGTCTTAGTTTGTAAAGTCAATAATGAGTGTTTTTCTAAATACTACACCTAAATACAAAACTAAATCTAAAGATAAACCTAACTAGATAAATTGATTTGGTAAATTTTGATATGTAAAAACTACATTTCTCTTGTCACAACCTAGATAAGGTGTAGGAATGAAATACCTAAATTTAATGTAGTGCGTGATACTAACAAATCTATTATTTACCCTCTTCTGAGTGTATAAAAAATATTGACTAACCTAGAGTTAAGTTCCTAAACCTAAGGTTATGTTGAGTAGGTTCTAGACTGTCACCATAGATTACCCACTATGCCCTCTCTTTAGGACTAACCGAGCATTAAGTTTCAAACTCTAGATCAAATTGGTAATAGTCTAGTCTGTTACCCTAGAAAAACCAATTTTGACTCAATCAATGAATATTTCCCTAACATTGCATTGTCGTCTGAACTACTCCACCATAGCCAACCAGCAATGTGAGTGCACTCTAATTGTGAAGTCACCGCTCTTCCAAATATTAGTTTCAACTTACAACAGATATTTAAATAACATATGACATGTATGCTATGTCAATGAAGCAACAGAGATATTACTTATGACATATAAATTAAAATTATTCTATAATAAAACAAATTTTCCTACTTATGTCACTACTTCATAATAAAAGCAAAGAGTAAGGAAAACTACTCACTAAGCATAGAGAAAACACAACAAAAAATTTCATTTAAATCAAAACAAATCCACTAGATAAGTGTTTACAACAATTATAAGATAATGAAAAACACAATACTTAGTTTTTTTCATTTAAAAGAAAGATGAAAATCCTTCTAACAAATTTTTCTGTTGATTCATGCAATGCTAATACAATTTTTTTCAGATATCACTCAAAATTTCCTCTCCAATCTCTTCAGAATAGGTAAAAATTTACATTTCCTACTTTCTATCTACGACCTCTTGGCACTCCTGGAATTCCAGGAGTTTGAAATGCGAAAAGGTGTATTTCCAAGTCCCAAAATCCGCCTAATAACTCATTGGGGCGTCTAGAACTCGTCATGACTATTTCTGGCACCTAGGCGCCAGAAAGTAGTGCTATACCGCCCTCTTTTCTGTTTTCTGAGCAGGATTGACGCCTAGGCGCCACCCTACTAGCAGACTCTCGTTTGCTTTCGTTTCACCCCATTTCAGTTTCAACATGTCCCAAGTGTTATACCTCTCAGATAAACAAGAAAGTAACATTTCCTTAAAGTGTAATTTTCTTAAGAAAACATGTGATAAATATAAAAAAAATTAAGCATAGAAAAAAGAAAGGCATATCAAAATGTGTCATGTTAAAATTTTCTTCCTCTCTCCATTTAACTCCAAATTGCATCATTTTCACCCCATTTTCTCCAAAACTCCATATCTTGTACCTGAAACCAAAAATACATAAAATAATTTTCATTAAAGTGCAATATCATTAAAAATGAACATAAAATGTATATAAAAAAGTAGCACATTTTTAGGCGTGTCAATTCCCCAAACTTAAACGTTAATTGTCCTCAAATAGCATTATAACTTTAAAAATTAAATTTGCTGATTTAAGATAGTGAATTTCAGTCGAGTTTCCTATAATTTTGTCCTAAAAAAGTTATAGTGTAATTTAGGAGAAATTTCACCAAATCAATCAAGTACTATGGTGTAAAAATATCTCATATTCAACTTAGAAATTCTGATTTTCTATTTACTTCAAAAGTTATTGAAACTTGTTAAACTAAAGATTCTTAGAAAGCTTAGAATTTAAGCACCCTATCTATACCAATTTGATCAATACTTTTTTGAAATAAGAATAAGCTTATGGTTATTTCTAAGTCTTTTCATTTAAAAAGATTCAAGTGAAACTAATTTTTGATTAGGCTTCTCTTTAAGCTTCTCCTCACTATTCGTTTCTTTTCACTTTTTCTATTTCTTTTTTTTCTTTTTTTTGTTCTTTTTGGATCTTTTTTTTTTCAATCTTTTCTATTTTTATGTGAGGATTACTATATCTAAATAGACCTTTAATATTTTTGAATTTCACTATCCTCTTTCTAAAGTTCAAAATTCAAAACTTCCCCTCACTTTTTAAAAGTGTAAGTACTAGTTTGAAAAATATTTCAATAAAGACTCAATTCTCATAAAGTATAAATCTAAGAATCTTAGCTTTTCAAATATTCAACTTCTTTCTACCATAAATAGAAAAATCATTTTCCTGATGTTTCATAAAAAATAACTTAACTCTAGAACAGTTTCTTCACATACGATCCTAACTAAGTTTTTTTTTTAACATTCCTAAAATAAAAAATATAGTAACCTAAAGGTAACACCACATATCACAATTTATTTTAAAAGTGATATCAAATTAAATATAGGCTATTGAGGATAAATAAAGTTAAGTTTTAAAAATATTTTTCCTCCTCATCAAACTTGATTTTTAACATGCATAGAATTCAGTATAGAAAATATAAGCAGGAAGAAAAATCACTGCCTAGAAGTACAATCTACCACGAGAGTTTATTAATATTTGCAAATATATTTAGGACAAAACAGTGTGCAGTAGAATGTAAATCTAAACTAAAACATACTAAAATAAAATTAAACTAAAGAAAAGTCTAACTAGCATAACGAGTATCAACATAGAGACAAATTTAAGTGTTCCCCTAGTCCTCTATATTGTTATAACACATACACAAACACACTTGATAAATGAGGTTAGTTATTCCTCCATCTCATCACCATCATTTCCTTAATTCCAATTCTAACGGAATCACTTCACGAATCAATTAGGTACTTTTAACTATTTTTATTAGGTATAACCCCATGGATACGATTATACTTTATATATTGGCTCGCAAGCACCAACCTCAGACATCACCATATCCCTTTAAGTATGCACCTCTAACAATTATAAGAGTAGTATAAGATCATCCTCGGGTTATTCATTAACTGGTTTATTGAACCATATTGAAGAAAATAAGGTCCGATAAAGAAAGTAAAAGAATTTAGATGGACATGTTCTATGTCCAAACTCATAATGTCTCCATTTAATCCTCAAGTTTGGTTTAGATCTGAATCGTAATGTATTTGTTAATCCAACTACTACCAGAGAGCATATACAAGTCAAGTCATAATGAGAAGTTAAGGAATCACCTCCCTCTTGACACACAAAGATCAAATCAATCCACAAACAATCCAAACATCCACCAACATCAATCAAACTGAACAAGCCAAACTAAAACAAACACATCACATCTCAAACAAATACAACTCACAAACACACAAACATCGATAACATATGGGTTGCCTCCCATGAAGCGCTTGGTTTAACGTCGTGAGTCTGACGAATTCCAAGATTATACATATTTCACTTGCTCACCAATTTTATCCTTGGGCTTTTTCTAGTCCTCCTAAAAGTTCTCCCTAGTTCTGAGTCGTATGGTTCAAAGTTTGCAGCTCCTGAACTACGCATACAAATCCAAAGACTTAACTAATAAGACAAATATCTAGCACTTCAAGCATTCAAAAATATTTTTTGTATTTTGGATTTTATTTTAAATAGATACATGATAACTAAACATACTAGATAATAATACTACAATTTTCAAATCTATGTCTTGCATGTTCAACTAAAATTCTCTAAAGGACTTACTTTAGTCTCCCCGACAACGACGTTAAAAGCTTGACCCAACCTGCAATTACGCAGTTATTTAGTTTCCTGGTAAAAAACTTAACGCAATTTCCTTAGGTGGCTAGTGTGCAAAATGGATATGTTATAGAATTAAGAATTTGATTTATATTTCACACATTATGGGTTTTATGCAAGTGCACGTGTCGTTTAAAGTAATATATGGTTTTCTTTAAAATCCAAAGTATTAATCCCACAGAGAAATGATGTAAGAAATCATTTAAGCTAATTCTAGTATATTAATATCATGTCTTAGTTTAGAAAGTCAATAATGAGTATTTTTCTAAATACTACTCCTAAATACAAACCTAAATCTAAAAATAAATCTAACTAAATAAATTGGTTTAGTGAATTTTGAGATATAAAACAGCATTTCTCTTTTGGTGACTAAATAAGATGTAGGAATGAAATGCTTAGAGTTTAATGTAGCCTGTGACAATAGGAACAAACTTATTCTTTACCCTCTTTCACGTGCATAAAAAACATTGCCTAACATAGAGTTAAGTTCCTAAATCTAAGATTATGTTGGGTAGGTTCTATCTTGTCACCCCAGATTACCCACTGTGCCCTCTCTTTAAAACTAACTATTCCTTAAATTCCAAACTCTAGATCAAATTGGTAAGAATATAAGTTACCCTAGAAACACCAATTTACACCCAATCAACGAATATTTCCCTAACATTGCATTGCCACCTAAACTATTCCACCATAGCCAACCCGATAAAGTGAGTGCAATCTACTTGTGAAATCACCGTTCTTCTGAATCTTAGTTTCAACTTACAATAGATTTTAACATAACATATGGCTAGTATGCTATGTCAATGAAGCAACAGAGATATTACTCATCACATAGAAATTAAAATTATTCTATCATAAAACAAAATTTCTCACTTATGCCACTACTTCATAATAAGAGCAAAGAGTAAGGAAAACTATTCACTAAGTATAGAGTCAACACACAAAAAACTTCATTTAAATCAAAACAAATTCACTAAATAAGTGCTTACAATAATTATAAGATAATGAAGAACACAATACTTAACCTTTTCCCTTTGAAAGAAAGATAAAAATCCCTCCAACAAAGTATTTTGCTAATCCATGCAATGTTAATACATATTTTTTCAGATATCTCTCAAAATCCTCTCTCTAATCTCTTCAGTAAAGGTAGAAATATACATTTCCCACTCCTATCTACGACCTCTCGGGCATTCCTGGAGATTTAGGAGTTTAAAATGTGAAAATGTAGTTTTCCAATTGCCAAATCTGTCTAATAATTCCTTGGGGCGCTTAGAACTCATCCATAACCGTTTCTGGCATGTAGGCGCCAGAAAGTGGCGCCATCTTTTTTGTTTTCTGGGCTGGGATTGGCACCTAGGCACCACCCTATTGGTAGTACCCCCTGTTTGCTTCCGTTTCAGCTCCAATCAGCTCCAAGTGTTATATCTGCCAGATAAACATGAAAGTAATCTTTTTTTAAGTGCAATTTCATTCAAAGAAATGTGATAAAAGTAAAGAAAATTAAGTATAAAAAAAGATATGTCAGGTCAAAATTTTCTTTTTGCTCCATTTGACTCTAATTTGCACCATTTTTGCTCCAGTTTTTCTAAAACTCCATCTCTTGTACCTGAAACAAAAAATATACAAAAACATCTTCCATTAAAGTGTAATGTCATTAAAAATGAGCATAAAATGTGTATAAAAAAGTATCACATTTTTAGGTGTGTCAAGAGTTGCTTAGATGGTTTGGTCACATTAAACATCGACCATCTGATGATCCGATTAGAATAGTAGATGTTTTAGATTTGACTTATGTTAAGAAAGGCAGAGGTAGACCTAGGAAGACTTGGTTTTATTGTATTAAAAAATGATTTTAATTTATTAGAACTAAATAAAAAAATATGACACTAAGTAGGACACAATGAAGAAAAAAGATTCATGTAGCCGACCCCACGTACTGGGATTAAGGCCTTGTTATTGTTGTTGTTGTTCAAACATGTTCGAACATTGTTCATACAATAATCCAACATTATTCTATCATATTCACACACTTGCTTGAATCTTATTTGAATTGTATATTTTTGTCATGTTCAGACATCTTTGAATAATATTTGAAACTAGTTCATTCCAGAAGCGACCATTGTTCGAACATATGTGTCCACCTGTTTGAACTTTATTCAAATCATATTTTTTTTATCATGTTTGAAAATTTTTGGACCATAGCCTAGCTATTGGAATGCATTCTATTATTTTTGCCATAACCAACTTTATTCGAACCTTGTTCAAACATTATTTGAACCATATTAGAATTATGTTTAAGCATAGTTCAAGCCTTGATTGAATCATGCAGAGTTATGTTCATATGTTATTTGAATTATGTTCAAACATAATCAAACCTTGCTCAAATTATTTTCAAACTTTTTTTAAACACTATTCAAATCATATTTGAATATGGTTGAACTTGAGCAAATCATGTTTAAAGCATGTTGAATCATGTTTGAATCTTATTCAAACCTTACTTGAAACTTGAATGAACCATCCTCCAATGGGGTTCAAACCTGTCGGAGCACGATTGTAACTTCACCTAAACAAGATTTTAACATTATTTGAATTATGTTTGAACTATATTCAAAACTTATTATTCGTATGGAGTTGCAACTATGTGCAAACCATATATTCAAACCATGCTCGAGTAGTTATCGAACCCTATTCAAGTATGTTTCGAACAACATTCAAGTAGAGGTTTTAATAATATTAGACTTTTTCTTGATTATGTTTCGAACCTTATGCATATCATTATCAGTTATGATAGACTTTGCTTGAGTACTCACTCTAAAAAATAGAGGCATTTTAATGTGAAATGAACTCTCGGGCCTATTTTTCTATGAAAACTAATAGCAAGCATATTTCTCTCTTTTCATCTATTATGAGGAATATATAATCAGATTCTATTTTGCCTTTTTTTTTTGCTTTGTCAGATAAAAAGCCATGGAATATTATAATAAAAAATTAATTAGTGAATCTAACCAAAGCCAAGAACACTTGGATATTAAAAAGATCACTAATACTCCTGGTCATGTAAAAATAATAAATAATTTATGATAAACTATCATAGTGATCTTTAAAGGGTTAATGTGGAAAAGAATAAATGTTCATCTCCTCCTATAGGTTCATATTTTCACATAAAAAGGAATTAAAGCTCTACATTTTTATTCATTATAATTTACATGATTTTGTTATTGCCCCACTACTCTTTAGTTGTTTGCCTTTTTATTGTTTAGGGTAATTCAGAACATATGATTGATTTGTTAATTTTAGTGAAAAAATATATTGTTTAGAGATTTTTTTTTTGTTATCAACAATGATGGAACTAAGGAAGCGAGAGATAGTAATAGCCAAGGAAAAAATGAAATAGGAGAGTGAGGGGGAGGGAGTGATAGAAGGGAGAGAGAATAATAGTTGTTGTTTTAAGAGAAAAAATATTAAATCTTATTAAATTTTCATTCAATACTCCAATTAGGTTTAGAGCTCCTTATTTATAGTGAGAGTGCAAAGTGTTAAACAAACAAAACAATTACTAGTTTTAATTTCAAAAAGTAAGATGGAATGAAATAACTTTACTAAAATAAAATTCAAAATTTTCTCAAATAAAAAAAATGCTATATAAGGAAATGCAACATTTAATTTATACTATCGTTAGAATCTAACATAATAAGATCAAATCTAAAGGCTATCATCAACTCTCCTAGGGGTGTGGAGAACCTTTGGAAACTTCAGCTAAAGGTACTGATCGAGGAGGTTGGGGGAGCTGTGCTTAAGCTTGACTTGTATTCATATTGAGTCATTTGATGATGGATAACCTTTCCATCACATAAAATGATATAGTTTGCCAAAAAGATCCAATATAACCTTATTTAATAAAATTTGCTCAATTATTGACACATGCCCAGAAGTTGGAGGCAAAATTAGAATTGATGCTATTGGTTGGGATTAAAAACTCCATTCATAGAGAGCCTTTGGAAACTTTAAAAGTTGAAAAATACCTTTATATGATATTATATCCCCAATGTGAAAAGTTAAAACTAATATTTATGTCCGTAGGAAATCAATCATTTTGAAAAATAACGTTTTCAAATTAAAATATAACTTGTGTATGCACAAATCATTCACTTCTCCGAAGGATAATTTTTTATGGGTAGTGTTGGTAGAGCTGTTTTAAGCAAATTTAGCCTTATGTAATAATAATTTTAACTTTCTTATACCATTATCGTTAAGACAACATTGTAAATTTCTCAAATTCTTTATCATAAATTTTATCTATCCATCTCTGTCGGGGTAAAGGAAAAATGTAAATTTTTATTAAATTGTCTTGTTAGTAGTTTTTAAAAATAGCTAAAACCTTTGATATAATGGGAAAATCATGCCGGAGAATGATATACTTAAAGAGCAATTTGGCCACTTTAGATGAGTCAATAGTCTTAGAATGAGGAATTTAATATACCATTTTAGAAAAATCTATCAACTACCACAATATAAAATCATATTCACGAGTAATTTTAGGTAATCCCAACTTAAAATCTATGTTGTGATTCCATAACACATTAGACACAGGTAGGGTTGTATATAGCTTAGAGTTTACTTAAAAGCTTTTCTCATTTTTTTTATAAGTGTGGCATTGGCTTAATAATCTAGTGAAATCCTTCTTTAGTAGAGGCTAATATGATCCATTACCAAATGAATGGTCCAATCACCTTCTACATGATTAGTTAAATTGGTTGTAATTTTCTGGCCAATGTTCATTAATTATAAGTCTTAAGAGAGCAATACTAGTATATTCATAAGCAATACTAGTTTGTCCAATATACTAGTTAAATTGGTGGTTACTTGTCGGGTCTTCTCCAAAACATGCTCTGGAATTTCACTTCTTCTCTTCTCTTCTTCTCCTCCTCCTCTTTCAAGTAAAGAGATAAGGTATATTTATAGCATTTTAGGGAGGGATATTTTTGTGTTTTAGTGTATAACTTCCCTAACGACCTGGATAGTCTACGCTGATCCTCCTTAATCAAATGTGATTTTTTTTAAGCATTTAGTGCCTTAATATCCTCGGAATTGATTGATCTTAGGCTTGTTGGATTTTTATTGTCTCAAAACTTAATTCGACTATAAATATATTAAATTTGGATTTCATTTAACCATTTAATTAACGGTCCAATAACTCTAATTATATTTCAATGGCTTGATCTTGATCTTGGTTTAATTGGAGCCAGATTGAACCAATTTTAACATCCTTAGGTTCGTCTTGTCGAGACTGTCAGTTGATTATAAACTTACTGAAATCAGGGCCTGGATGATTTTGAATTTGGATTTGGAAGATCTCTTATAAAAAATTCATTGAGATCATGCTTGATAAATTTGACTTTCAATAACTTTGGGTTTCACTGTTGCTTCCGCAAGTACCAGATTTATGGATTTGGAAGATGAAGTTGTCAACGAGGGTGTTGCTGGAGGCCAACAAGATTGAAGGATGCAAGTTGTCGGTTCACGAGTACCTCAAGCTGGCACTTGTCAAAAAGGTGTTGCAGCCAGGGCGACGTCCTCAGAGAAAATACCGAGGTGATTGGAAGGCCTTCGACACCTGCGAGGCCGAGAGGGAGAAGGTGGTGGCAGCTTAGGCAGCCAGAAGAAAGCCTGTCTTGTTGCTGCCGGAGTGGCAAAGTGACCAGCACCCAAGGTGCTTCATGCTACATGGCCCGAAAGTATGGAAGTGCGAGCTAATTCTCCTCCAGAGACCAATATTTTTCGAAAAAGTTCAGAGTTTTCTCTCAGTTGTAGGCCCTCGAGGTGCACAACAACCAGATGTCTAGACGACGGTTAATTCCAAAGATACTACATAAATCTATAAAACAATAACACAGTGGTGAAGTACAAGAAAATCAATTATGCCCAATGAATTTTATATTGTTTTTCTCAAAGAATGAGACATTTGGATAAAGTGGTACTAGCTTTCAAACAGGAGGAGATAATGATTTGAAGGCTTCAGCTTGATCACCAGAACATTTCCAAATGTCTCTCTCTTTGAAAAATTTTTTATAAAATTACAATGAAGTCATAAATATTCTTTTGGGAGTGTTATCATGTTGAGCAGAACATAAATGGTAATGTAAGATGATCTATCAAAAAGCTGAATGCCAATAAAAAAATAAAAACATATTATATGAGATGAATAATTTGAGTGATATTTATTTACAATTTTAGTATCATTGGGTTCATACTGTCGAGCATATTAAGTTGATTGCAAGTTTGCTGAAATCAGCGCTCTTCATGATTTTTAATCGAAGTTTGATCATTTCTTGCTAAAAAAATTGTCACGAGAATAGCGTCAAACGATAAAATTGTTAATGATACATTAAGTATCATAATCACATCAAAATATAAGCCTAAAAATGTGTTTCATTTTAGAATGGTTAATTTTTGTAGTACTTTTTATTATTGTAACTATATAAATATCACTCCAGTCATTCATCTCATATAATATTGTCTTTATTGACATTCAGCTTTTTGGTTTATCATCTGAACATTATCATTATTATGCTCAACTTAATATCAATGACCATCTAACTGCTAACACTTGCACAAAAGATTATTGAAGACTTAATTGTAATTTTATAAAATTTATCATTATATTTTCATGGCCATCTCTTTCTCTTAATTCTCCTACGAAATTTCTTAATTTAACCACCTATTCTAAATTCTAGAGGATACATCATCATCCATGTCAGTTATTAAATAGTTACATAAAAACCACCCAAAACTTGCTATTTACAAATCATCCCCTCTTTTTCATTCAATTTTCAAATTCTTGCTCTAATGTCAAAATCCATCGTAAAACCTAAAACCGTATTTTATCGAATTCTCAATAATTTAATTGTGACATACGTAAATATATCACTTCAATAGTTCAACATAAATCACCAGGGTGATTATATATAAATATCAATGCTTCAGGTGTTCTGAATATAGATTTAAAGTTTTAATGCATTTTATTTGAAAAGAAAATTACAAATCTTTTTCTTCTTGCCTTGCTGCTTGCCCTCTTTTTTTCCTTTGTTAATGCCAAAGATACTACATAAATCTATAAAACAGAGTACCAGAGTGGTGAAGTTACAGAGTAAGAAAGTGGTGAGGTTCAAGATGATCAATTATGCCTTGTAATTCTTTTTTTTTTTTTTTTTTGTCAAAGAATGAGACATTTGGAAGCGTTCGGATGATCAAGCTGAAGCCTTAAAATCATTATCTCCTGTTTGGAAGCTAGTACCAGTTTTATATCATAAGAGTAAAACAAAAAGCTTATAATGATTTCATTTTATTCTGAACGCTTCAAATCAAGTAAAATAAGTATTATATAATTCAAATATCACAAAAGAATGATTTTTTTTTTCTGCTACAAAAAATTAGTCATGTCTTATCTTTTCAGCCATTTCAGAAACACACAACGAAAAACATATACAGAATATTATATAAAATCATAAAACAGAACGAAGATACAGAAAACTAAAGAACTCCAACATGAATTAACGAGAACACAGGATATGAACATTTTCACTGATGCCCAAACAATGTTGAAATGTACACAATATTAAATCTGTCCTAACAGAAATTTATTTCAATGAGAAATTTAGCAGGGTCATATATGTACACAAATAGATTAAAAAGGTTCAAAGAGAGGAATAATTTTGAACAAAGTAGCAATGAAACTTAGGATTGGGGTTTGTTTTTGTAGGAAGCAGCTGCAGCTTTGCAAATTGGGCACCAATTCTTTAGCCTGAGCCACTGACGAATACACTGCGCATGAAAACGATGCTCACATTGTAAACTCCCCATTTCCTCTCCTGTAACATATTCTTCCTGAAAATCCATCAAACAAGCCAAAAGAGTTAGCCATAACAGAAACTTCAAAATCTGGATGATTATAGAAGCATTACTAATAAGAAGAGAGTTCATGAATATGAGTTTTCTTTTTTTTATTTGGTGAAGACAAAACATAATTTTATTGCATATCAACATATTCTATATTGCATACTTCTAGTTCCATGATTGCAAGTAGATTAAGGAATTTCAGCTAGAAAAATAATGTGATTAAACATGATAGGTAGCTTCGAAACATTCTTTATCATACTTGGACATAAAAAAAAAAGTCATGAAGTGAGAGATTTTTTATTCTAAAAGGCAAAATTACCTGGCAAATGCTGCATTTTACATCACCACCTTGATGAGAGCTCCTTGGAAAAGTGAAGTTAGACCTGTATAGGCTTCTCTTGAGGCACTTAAAAATTGCCTCTTCGGAAAGGGCAGTACTCACAGTTCCCATTTCCTCCTCTAGAGCCAAAAGCTCCTGTTCAAATCAAATGAGATTCAATTAAAAACTTTCAGGCAAAAATATAACCAAAGCAGCCATTACCATAAAGGTTTCTTGAAACAGAAATATGAAAAAAAAAATCACTTGTAGAAAATTATCCTCTTCTCCATGCAAAGAATATGCTAGTTTCATAATATGCAAATGATAAAAATCCGAAAATTGTATAGACAAAGATGAGCCAAAATTTTCAATCATAATTTTGTATTTTTATTTATTTATTTATTTTTAAACATACCTCATATGACATATTATCTATATCTAATCTCATATCTCGATGCTGATCATAGAAGCTCAAACCTCCCAAGAATAAGTTCGCCTCCAACACCATTAGTTGCTGCATAATAAACTTCCATTTTAGTTGAGATACAAAAGAACTAAAAAAGTAGCACAATTACAGATTAAAAACCTCATCGGTCAACTCTTCTTCATGCTCAATCCTTTCCAATGCTAGTAAAATCTAAATATATCAAAGAAAAGTTACTTTTAAGTCAGTAAATTAATCTAAGATACATGATCAGTAAAATTTATGGAGAGCAACCTCTGCAATTCCTTCAATGTTGAAGCGTCTGTAATCATCTCTATCTTCAGAACCAGATATCACCCTAGTTTGGGAGCTTCGGCGGCCAGTATCCGCTCTTCCATTAAATGAAGAATCATAAAATACAGAAGACAGTCCAGACGAAAAAGATCTTTGGGAACTCTCCTGCACATCTTCTTGAGCAGAAAACTGAACACTGGATGGTGGTGAAAACAAAACAGGATCAGCCAACTGAATAGTGGATTCATATTCAGGCTCACTCAATCTCATTCTTCTACTTTGTAAACCTGAAGAACCATGCCGGGTCCTGCGAGAGACTACAACATCCCTACTAGTGTGGATTCTAGTCTGTCTTGATTCTTCTTGAGGCACTTGCTGATCTGTTTGAGCCAAAATTGCCTTTGAAGAACCTTCACCAACCTGTAACTTTCTTCTAAATGAAACATCTCTTGTATCATATCCACTGGAGGAACCTGATGGAAGAACATCGGAGATGGATGCACAGCCTGGGTTATTTAAACCATAATTTTGTTGCCTGCTGTTCACTGGAGAACTGGTTTTTGGTGCTAGAGTGGCACATCTTAGTGCGGAGGACCGGCGAAGAAATGAACTTGCAGTGTCCTGAATGGCAGATCCAAATCTTCGACTAATTTGCTTGCCATATCTTGAGGAAGATGTAGCAGTGGAACCACTCGATTGTTCTGGTTCAATTCTTCCATGTTTATTCTCAATTCCTCCACGAAACCGTACATCCCAATTAAAACTGTCTCCACTCTCTGCTTGTCTGTTGCTGCTTTCTACTACATCTGCTGCTTCTTTTAGAGAGGAGGCATGATTCTGCCGCTCATGGTAATATTTTCCAAAGTTGGTAGCGGATGAAAATGAGCTGGAAGAACTTGCAATTGAAGATTTACTGTTTTTAAAACGAAATGGAGGTTTTAGGAATCTGGGCTTCTCAGGAGGGGTGCTTTGGATGCTTGGGATGGAGCATTGTCTGGTGCTGCACCCTATACGGTTGCAGCATTGGAAACTTCTGTCCTCATGCTTTGCATCTCTAAAAGAAAGACCAGAATTTCGGGACAAGCTGGGCCCGCCAGCTATTTTCTTGCCATTGTAACCATCCATGGAAAAATAAGATGGAGTAGAAGAAAGATCAAGTCCTAGATCTTATGGTTGGAATGCAGGAATGTTCTTAAACAGAAATTTGTAGCCGAACTTAAAATCTACAAAATAGAAAAAAATTCTTAGCAAAGACTGCAAAAAAGAAAAGGAACATGTAGAAATAGGATTCTCCTTGACTGCAACAACAAATGCTGAAGATAGTTCTGACAACTATAATTATTGGATCCAATATTTTCCGTGGAGTTACATTATGACTTTATTGTAAATTAGAATCAAACCCAAAGAAGAAAGATAAAAGAGATCACAATAGAATCAATTGAATTTTGAGATATACAATAAATCAAACCAAGTTGCGAGAGCGAGAGTAATGTGAGACAATCTAAATTTCAATAAGGCAGAATTTTGCCAAAATTACCGAGTTATATAGTAGATTTGGTGAATCAAATTACTAATTCCTGCGGATCAGTTGCGGCATACTATTTATAGGTGAGGATCAAGGTCAATGACAGAAGATGGGCTGCAGGAGAAAATAATAAGTACATGAGATTTTTCGTAGACAGCATTGAGAAGTCTCAGCTCTTGGCACTTCAATGTTTTGCGAGCTTCTAACTTGCAAAGAATAAAGTTTATGGCGATATGAACCTGTTCAGTGTAAAAGACATACTAAACTTGATTTAAGCTCTTATGATGACTTACTCAGGCTGATTTAAGTGACCATGGGTGTAAATACGTTCCTCGATAGGCCTTGAATTCCTTTTGTATCAGTTGAAGATTGGCACCATTTCTCACGAAGTTGCACTCAAGCCAAGGTTATGTAGTCTGCCAGAAGGATCTGGGATGTTGTATGATGAGTTCAGTGATGTTCTATCTTATTTCAGTCATACTCATGGGAATTAATTTTGCTTGGTGTACCCAGTAGATTAAAAAAAAATTCAAAGTTTGCTCTTAGATTTTGTGTTTCTTGACGTCAACCTTTCATTCATGACGTCAACCTAGGAAGTAGTTCTTTGTTAAGAAGTTGAGCTTCAGTAGCAAGAATTTTGTCCTTTATTTGAAGCCAACCTTTGTTGGAAATCGGCCTCTGCTAAGCAGATAAACTTTGCTGAAAAGTTGGCCTTTGATAAATGATGATTACAAGAACATTGTATATATATATATATATATTGCAATTTGATGGATAATTTCATTGAAATGACTACACTAAACGGCTTGTGAAGTGAAAGTTTTTTACTTTTTGCTTATAAATAAGATTTAATATGGGAGTCGGCTTTCCTTTACAGCCCCATACAAAATAGATAAATCTATTCAAACACACGGCAAAAAAAGAAGAAAACAAAAAGAAAATTAACACACAAAGACTACAAATTTTATACAAGTTTACAAAATTTAATGTCACATCCTGTTGATGATGTTGCAAATTTTACTATTAATTGTGAAGAAACATAAACATGGTTTTTAAGAAAATAAGATGACACCCTCTCTGTAAAAGAACAAAAGAATTTGAGAACCAAAATATTCATAAAATTCCCATAATGAAATAATCGCAAATATTTTTGTAGTTATCTTTATAGAGCAAAAAAAGGCCACCACAACTTACCAACATGTGCTCTCAATCTTACTTGGATTTCCTGCGCTTTAAACATCCACCATGTTTGAGCTTCTGCTTCTCTCTTCCTCCATCTTCTTTTTTTCTACTTCCTAAGAGGGGATTCACTTTCTCTATGGCAAGGAGTGTGAAGTTTATGGAAGAGGACCGGGTCTACGCAACGACTTCACCAAAAACTTGAAGTTTAGTTGATTAAAAGTAGAATGTCGAGTGCTAACTTTTAAGGCCAAACTTGATAATAAATCCTAGAGTGTCTGAGTTTCCAAGTTAGAACTATCATACGAGTTCTCGGAGTGAAGTGAGTTGTCAAGTTCGTTAAGCAACTTGTATTTTCTTAAGGGTGAGTTTTCTGAGTATAACGAATTGTTAAATTCTTTGAGTGTAATAAATTTTTTTCTTGGGATGAGTTTGCTTGGGTGTTAAATGATAGGTTGACAAATTTCTACATGTATGAGATTTTTAAATTCTTTTAAAACTTATAGATTGATAAATTTATAAAAAACAATAAATTGCCAAATTAATAGAAAAATTAATATTTTTTTTAACATGAAGATAAATTTCTGCACGTAGCAAGTTGTTAATTTCATAAAAATTTGCTAAAATATTATAAATTAACAAATTACGAGGGCCAAATTCCCCAAGTCCAATTAAATACAATTAAGTGAATGATAAATTCCAAGTTTTTGCAGTAAAAGAGGTTTCTTAAGTAAACAAAAAAATAATAATAATAATTTGAATTTATTTCTTAATTTATTAATTAAAAATTAAAGTTATGAAATTTGTGGTATTCTTCATGCTTGAGTTTGAATCTATTCTTGAGATGACAGCTTTAGCTTTTCATGTTTCCCTTAAGTTTAACAGTCTTCAAATGAAATGTTTTAAATTCAATGTGATGAATAGATTTATGATGAAAAATGAAAAGTTAGGGTAGGCTAGTTGTTGTTCTACTGATGCCTTACTGGTTCTTCATGTCAGACCAGTAATAATGAACCCCTTTAACTTATCAATGCATATGAATTCTACGATGAGGGGCTAAGAAGTGATGACATTCTTTTATGTTGTGACCATAGTTTTTGTGGAAGATGTGATAATTTGATGGGCCAGGAGCATACAATTTATGCATATCACTGTGCACGTTACTATAGACAAGCAAGAGAACCACTGCAATAACACCACCTTAAATATGATGAAAAGAAATATGTGCCCTACCGCACTTTTGGTGATTATAAGGAAAATTATCAACCCAAAGTGAATATTGTGGTTGAATGATTCTATAATCCCTTTATAGCGATCAAGAGTGGGCATCATGAACTAGGAAAGAGAGATGGTTGATTAGTAATTTCGATGGAATAGAGCGAAAGAAGCAACTTAAGGAAAGGACTCAAAGATTCTCTAAATCATCCTTATAAGTTGATCCTCCATGTATTGCAGTTGCTTAGAGTGACATAGTCATTAGGTTGTTTATTGTGTAAGAAATTTTCCATTTCGGTTGCTACATAGTTTGGTTCCTTGCTTTAGGCATGATCCACATTAATAAGGCCTCCAGAGATATGTGATCTAATATTATTTGTGGAGTCACAACTAATAGAACCAATACAATATGTGGAGTTACACCGAGACCTTATGGAAAATTAGGATCAAGCGAAAATTAAGAGAGAGAAAAGAAATCATAAAAGACCCAATTACCCTTTAGAGAGAAAAGAGCGAGTCAAACCAATGAGAAAAAAAAAATGTGACACATAATCTAATATTGTTCACTGAGACATTATTTTCACATAAAAAGATCGCATTATGTTAGAAGCTTCATATATTAGAATGCTCATGTCAACAATGCCCATGTAACTCCTATTTATACGTGAAAATCAAAGCCAATGCCACATGATAGCCTACATAATAAAAAAAACAAAATATATACATGAATAGCCTTAGTACTGTTTATATTGTAGCGAGCAGGTATGATTGCAAGCTACTAGCTATCCATAAAATGAAAACTTTGAGCAGTTTTAGATATAGAGTGAAGAGCCTTGATGAGTTTTCCAAAAAAGAATCCCTTTATGGCAAATCTCAAATGATTAGGCACCCTTTTCAGTTTCTTTGGCGAGTTCAATATCTGAGTAGTAAGTGTTGACTTGGATGAATTTCAGAATAGGAAAATAGAGACTTTGGGCAACATAATGTTTGGAAAATATGAAGTTAAAAGAAAATCATAGCCATTTAATATCAACTAAATGAATTCAGTCCAGCTTATTATGATGACTTTGATCAATTTGACCCGGGTCAATAAAGATACAGAAAAAAACTACTCTTTGTTCTCAAGTAAAAAGTCAACAAAGAAAGGAACCAACTCAAGAAAATATAAACTCAAAGAAAAAATAGTTAATCATGAACATTTCTATGAATCCAAAACTTGACAGCTTGCAAACTATAAAACAAACAATTCAGAATGAAAACGAATTTATCAGACCTTTCAATTCAATAGTTGAGAAATAAACAAATTATATGCCAAGAAATAGAGACTGGTAAGCAGTAATCTGCATCATTATACTAAGCTAATAATTTACAACCTACAACTGAAGATCCACAAAGTGCCAATCAATTTGCAGTCACCCCTATAATCGTAAAAGTAACACAAGAACAATCTATCAATCATATAATTAATCCAAATAAAATTAATCTCGAGTATGCTACTACTACCTAAATTTTAAATACTAAAAGATGAACAACTAATTCATAATAAACCAACTTAGAAGGATGAAAATCATACACAGAAACTTCAAGTTTAAATTGTATAAACCGGCATGCAAAAATTTTTAAACAAAAAGTTCCAACTGTTACATGCCCAAAAAAAAGTACCAATAACTTGCAATTGTCCCAAACTGGCAGCTAAACTACTAACAAAAGTCCTATCTAAACATAAATACTTCAAGCCCTTCGAATAAAAAAAACAACCACCACACAACATCAAAGAAATACCAAACTCCATGAAAGTACCAAACTGAAGTTTCAACAAATTTACAAATCCCCCACGGGCAATCAAACGAATCAAGTCGATCAACCAAACAAACTTATTAGTAAATTAAACATTTCATAACAAACAATCCACCTGAAATAATGAAGAAACTTACAAAAGATAAAGGGATGAACTCTACACCAAAAGCAGCAAAAACGGAAAGTAAAAGAAGCTTAAATCTGAGTCCTTCGACGTTTCTACCAAAAAACAAGAGAAAACTATCCTTGGAAACTTAAACAGAAAATATAACTGTCCCAAACTTAGCTAATCTTCAAGCTATTCTTATCTCTCCATAGAAACGTAAGAACCCGGCTTAAAGAAGAAGACAAAATCCCTGTAGAAGAAACTCTCAAATCCCACCACCACCCACCCTAAAAAAAGAAAAATTTGTAAATAACAAGTCAACCATCACAGGCAACGATATCGCCCCAAACAAAAACTGCATCAAAATCTAACAATGAAAGCCAAAGAAACCTTCTTTCTTGCGCCGTACCGTGCTTGGGCTGCACGCTAAAGAAGAAACGGAAAGAAGAAAGGCTGTACGGCAATAGTTTTTGGAAGATCAATACCATCAATATGCCCGATTAGTCGACGGCGACTTACTCCACAGAATCGTGCGTGCCCGTCAGTGCGTGGTGGTTGCCCACCCCCCCTCTATTCCTCCAACTCACCATGAATTATCTTCTTTAATCGAATAATTCCAAAAGACAGAAGGATAAAGAAAGCTTGCCTTTTTAAAGAACAGGGTTCCCCCTTCTCGCTTCCGTGGGGCGACCGGTGCCGGTCGGCGAAAGGTGGAAGCTTTCCGGTTTGTTCGGTTTCCGGCTGCGGTTTGATCGCTCCGGGGCTCTAAAAATCGGTCAGTTTGCTTCGAATTTGAACGGGTGGATGCAGGGGGTTTTGCTTTTACGGCGGCGACAATTGATTTGCTTCGTTTAATACAGCCAATTGGACGATTTACATAAATACAACTCAATTTTTACGTATTTATATCTGGCACCTGAATTTTAATTTTTACATTGAAAAAATGTGTTTCTTTTTAATGGGATGCAACTAATTATTTCACGTAAACAACCCCGTCCTTCCCTTAAAACCATGTAATAAAGCTTATCGATAATTGAACGGTTCTAAAATTAGTTGTAAAATATCATTATTTAACCAAAATAAATATATTGGTTCATGTTTATGAGCATTTTTTTGTGGTATATAATTTGAATTTTTCATAATTACTAATATATTATTAGTTTTTATTTCAATTTTTAAGACTTACCGTGTTTTGAATCTTTTTTTTAATATTAAATTGTCATCATATTTAGTCTATGTTAGTAAGAGAATATTTCATTAATTCAGAGATATATTTATTTTTAATGTTTAAAGGAACTTTTCATTTAAGTTAAACTTGATAGAAACTTTTCATTTTATGTAAATCATCCTATTGACTGTATTAAACATTATATGGATGTGAATTCGGGTCAGAGGGTCGGGTGGGGTCCGGATCTGAAAATAACCTGATCAAATAATAAACAGGTCGAAAAACTCAATCTCGAACCCAAACACGGTTAACCCGCATCTGACTTGTTTAACCTGTCAGCTCAATTTTTTATTAAAAAATATTTTTCTAACATGTAACAATAGACAATTTATGTAAATTCTCCTTTTATATATAACAAACAATGATATAAGAGTTAAGAGTACAACTAATTTTTTTCATGTTTATTCAGATCATGTTCGGGTTTTTGAGTTCAATCCAAAGCTAACCCGAAATTTTTCCATGTTGAATTCTAGGACCTGAGCCCGACTTAAAAAAATATTCGAGTCAACCCTAACCTGGATTTTTCGAGTCATGTTGGAGTGTCTGGTCAATTTTTGACAACCCTAAATGAGAGAAAGAGACTTTAGTTGTTTATTTAATTATTTATTTTGGGAGATTTGAGCAAATTTAATCGGAAACACATACACCGCATATGCAAGACTGTTTAATTTGTGACTGAATTTTGTGGGTCATGCTTATTGTTTTATAAAAAAATTATGAGCACGCAGATTAAAGCTTCATGATGAAAACTTGGGCTCATGGATTGAGAATTTAGAAGAGAATATAAGCACTCAAAATTGATACGTTGATCAATCTTATAATGGCCTTTAGATAGCAATTAGTGTGTTATTGCTTTATTGATTCTTTTTAATTATTTCTTGTAAAAGGGTATTGCTTAATACTATAAATACCCACATTTTGTTTTATACAAGACATTTACTTCTTCATGCTTTGATTTTATGTTGGCCAAAGCTCTCCACTTATAATTTAAGATTTGATATAATGAATTCTTCACCTCAGCCCGCGATTTTTCTGATCTTAGTTTTTCCACGTAAAATCTGTGCTCTTTAATTTGTTTATTTCATCATTTTTTGCATTGATATAATATCAAGTTATAACGATTGATGCTAGAGCCAAGTTTTGATTTCGATGATGGCAACAATGAAGCATGATATCCCTCTTTTATTTCGTAATACCACATTTTTGCTTTGGTAAATTAAGATGTGAGTTGTCTTAACATAGATGAGTCAATATATGCTACTTGAATTTGAAAGAATGTCCCATCATGAATGTTGGAGGAGAAGCATTGCAAAGTTTGAAAGGCATTTTCTCAAATTTATCTTCATCTATCAAATCAAATTCTACAGGAAGTTTGAAGGAGAAGATTGTAGCTGCATTATGATTAAAATTAAAGTAGTTGTGCATGACAAAAATTCTAACGAGTAAGTTGCAATTGAAGCAACATTTAAACTCTCATAGGATGATAAATGTGCATCAATTATAGCTCAAGTAAATGTCCTTAAGAAAATTCTCTCTTATTTAGAAGGCATGGAAGTTCACAATGATGAAGAAGATTTCACATTAATTATGTGAGGATTCATGCCTTCATCATATATAGTGTTTAAGGATATCATCTTGTATGGGCGATAGACTCTTGCTCTAAACGAAGTAAGTGATACTATATTTTCTTAAGAAAAAAAGAAACAACTTATGGATGAGCCTGATGCTCAAGGAGAAGTTCTTGTCGTTCTAGGTGGAACCCAAGAGAAGAGTTTTGATGTTGATACAAAGTGTAGATTAAAATCCATGATTAATGATAAGATCTATAATTCCTATAAGAAAAATAGGTTCATCAAAACTGAATGTAAATATGAAAATAGCTTCAAACAAAGAAGATAAGTAATAAGATTATTCTAGTGAATCTTATATTATTGAAATAATTGCTAGTCTAGGTAACTCGTTATTTCTAACAGTGAATCTTGTGACACTTGGGTTCTTGATTCAGCCTGCACATTTCATATGTCCTCATATAGACTTATTTTCAACATATGAAATGTTGTCGTAGAGTATAGTGTTAATAAACAATAATGCTCCAAGTAAGATTATCAATGATAAAACTGTTATAATCAACATATTTGATGGAGTCATCAGAATACTTCAAGATATGAGACATGACTCAAATCTAAAAAGGGATCTAATTTTTTTTAAATATTCGATGCAACAATTAGTACTTCTTCTATATCAGATGATAAAGCAATTAGACTTTGGCATTTGCATCTTGAGCATGAGTGAGAATAAGATGGCTGAACTGAGGAAAAGATGACTTCTAAATTGTTAAAATATTACTAAATCAAAGTTCTTTGAGCATTGTGTTCGGGAAATAAAAGAGATTTAAGTTTAATTTCGTCATTCGCAGTACCAAGAAAATATTTGACCATATATATGTTTTGACATTTGAGGACTTTCTACAGTATTATTTGAAAGTGGTGTTAAATATATGTTGACATTTATTGATGATTTCTTTGGAAAAATTTGGATTTTTTTCTTGAAGCAGAAGGGCAATGTTTTTACTAGTTTTTAGGAGTGAAAGCTTATGATCAAGAAGCGGACTAAAAAGCAGATCAAGCATCTTCACACTGATAATGGGTTGGAGTTATGTTCGGAAAAATTCAAGATCTTCTACAAATCAGAAGGAATTATGAGAGACTTCACAGTCTAACACACCATAACAAAATAGTCTGGCATAGCGAATGAACATGAGTATAATGTAGAAGATTTGTTGTGTACTCTTCAATGCCATGCTGCCTATGTCGATTGGGTTAAAGCTACTTCTACAATCGGTTGTGAATCTCTCTCCTTCCATTATTATTGATAAGAAGACTCCACAAGAGATTTGGTCATGTAAACCTGCAGATTACTCTAATTTAATAACTTTTGGTTGTCTTGCATATGCTAATATTTATAATGATAAATTTGAGTCTAGATCAATAAGGTGCGTATTTTTGGTTTAAAACTAGAGTTAAAAGTTATATATTGTGGTGCTCAAAAAATAAGAAAGTGATCATTAATAGAGATGTTATATTTGATGAGTCTATCACACTACATACAACAACTACAACAAAATAAAAGGGTATACATATTACATCTATATTGAAGATCTGACGATAACCTCCAGCCTCCGCAACTGACGACCACTGACAACATTTGTCGCTGCCAACCATCAACCACCAAAAACCACTACTTATGACAGTTATATTCAGAATATGATGATTGTTCTTAACACCTGTATTTTTCTATATGTTTTATATTGGTAAGTGCTATTTCTAATATAAAATAATAACTCTGCTCTCCTAATTCTAAGAAAAAGGAGTACATATATATTTATACACAAATAGTGAATTACTTTGATTAGGCTAGACTTGTGATTTTTTCCCTTTTTGGATTTTTGGATGTAAGAAATTATGTTGTGTTCTACTACTACTTTTCAATTATCTGTGGGTGTGATAGATCTTCGTGTAACACTAAGACATTAAATTATCACTCTACCCTTGTGAATTTTGAGGCACGCAATAAGTACACTAAATATTTTTAGAACTATCCACACTTTATATTTGCCAATATAATTAAATTTTTAATTGTAAGCATTATCTTTTACACTTTAATCACAAATTATATTTTTCAACCTCCAATAGGATCTACGTATCTAACATCCAAATTTTATAATTTATATTTATGCCATCCAAATCTTTCAAATCTCATCAAAAACACCTTCATTTTAATTTTTAAAAAATAAAATATATACTTTTTAAAGATGATATGCATGTAAAAATAAAAAATATAAATGTTACATATGTAAATACATAGAAATTGAGTAGTATATCTAGAAAACACCTATAGTCATTTTTTTAATAAGTGTAAAAATAATATTTACACAGCTTAAAAAAACTTTAATAATAGGTTAAAAATTAAACTTTGACATAACTTGTGATTGTGTGACATTTTGCGAGCTATGCGTGTAAAAATGAAAGTTTAGGTGTGAGATTTGTAAATCCATAAGATTTGGGTGCTATTTATGTAATTTTCCCATTTTGCATTAAGGAGATGAAGTATAAACTTGCAACAAGAAATTTAAGTTGGGAAGTTTTGTTAAATCCCCAAGTTTTGCACATTCATTATTTAATACATAAAGAAGTCAACATTCAATTTTAGAATTTTCCTCATATGAAGACACTATGTCATTAAAATATACATAAATTTCATGCCAATTATTAGGGCTTAATAATTAGTGTGGTTCTAATGAGAGGAGACGAGGATAAAGAAGCAGGAGAAGCGGCGCATATGCCGCAAGGATTATTCCTTGTATTTTGGTCAGGGACTTTAGTTTGATCTCTTGCAGAGTAAAATACAAATAGATATCAACTTTGCACGTGTTTCTTGATATGTTGTCATGGCCGAGCGACACCCCCTTAAAACGTCCATTTAAGAAGAATCTTATAACGATGAACTCTTGCGTCGCCTTTTTTGGCATAATGGTGGACATATGATCATAACTCTTGATGTGAATACGTTGAAGAATCGTATCTTTTGTGGCATCGTGGAGAAATTTTCTTAGCGGATAATGTTGATGGCCTATCAAAACTTCTAACAAAATCTCTATAATTCAACAAATATGCAATAGGTTCACTTTCGCATCAAAATCATTCACATGGAATTCATTTGGTAGGTACTTTAATAAATATGAGAAAGAGAGGTACATAGCTGACAATTTTATAATGTTTCAGCTGCCACATTTATCTCATATTCTTGCCCTTGTCCATAGCAATTTAGCTCTTAGATGCAAAATATTATATTTAGGACATAATATAATAATGGTAACATAAGTAGTGATTAAAACGTGCAGTGTCTGAACTTGAGATCCACAAACCAAATTAAAAGCGGAGCAATAAAAAAATAATTGAGATCAAAACTTTAATGATTAAGTAAAAGATTAGAGAATATAAGTACATAAAACTCCATTTGGGGATGTAAATGAGCAGAGCTGGCTCGTTAATGAGCTCACGTGCCGAGCTTATAGAGCCAAGAGCTCGAACTCAAATTTGAGCTCATTTATTAAATGAGCTTGAGCTCATTCCAACTCGGCTTGTGGCTCGCAAGCCGGCTAGATTAACTTACCATTAATCATTTCAATGTGTTTTTAAATGGGTTGCAACTACAACCAACCCCTCCTCCTCCAGCCACCAATACCATCTCCAATGAACTTCCGTAAAAATTGAAATTTTAGTTCGTTCTCACAAGCTGGCTCGTAGCCAACTGCTACCACTACGTGCTCATAATTTGATAGAAAATCCAAACTCAAGCTTGACATGACCCAAACTCAACTCGATTTGCTTACATTAATATAAGTTTGAGGGCTATATTATTATATGCATTCTTATCCAAAATATTAGTAAGAAAAAAAGCTTCAAAACATATTGAAAAAGGGGCCATTTAGGAAATATATACTACCCAACTCTTATTTATTTACATATCTTCTACCTAAACTTTAATTTTTCAATCTATATCATCCAAATTTTTCATCTCACATCAACAAAACAGCTTTTGTAACTTTAGAAATGTGAAATACACCTTTCCATTCATTGGAAAAGTGGTATATATATATATATAAAATATTGAAGTCTAAGCTTTATGTTTGTAAATAAATAATAATTGAGGGGTATATATGTAATTCTTCTTAAAAAATATCATTGTATTGTATTACAACCGCCAATAAATATTAGCTTAAACAAGACTACTACAAAAATAAAGACAACATGTCCCGTTCAAACTTTGGCTTGAGTTTTATTTAAATCAAATTGTTTTTTAATGCCTTGTATCGCATCATGAGAAGAAATTACTTTAATAACAAAGACAATGAAGATGTGAAAGTGACAATTATTTAATAGAGCCCTCAATTATTGAAATATTTTCTCTATAAACCTTTTCTTTTTATACAAGATTCAAGTAGGGGATAATTTTGTCCCCTTTGGTAGGAATAAGTGCCATTTATTAAGAGTTGGAGCTACTGAACTTTCCATTGAAATTAAATTTTTTGATTATTCAAGGGTGTAAATGTCATTTAATATGTTTATTGTTATAACATATTGAATAGATGCAATAAATTATGAAATAAGCAAAAAATGAATACATACATTTTACGTGGAAAATTCACGACAGTAAATTTCACGGACAAAGGATGATAATTCGCTATGTCGAATCTGAAACTATAAATGGAGAGTATTGGCGAACATAAAAGCAAAGCTGGTGTCTTTACAGTCTTTAACATGACCTTTTTAAAAGAACAAAAAAATAGAAGAAGTCAATAAAAAAATAGCACACTGATTGTAATGTAAAAGCTATTATGAGGTTGATTGAATGATTGAGGCCTTCAATCCACATGTTCATGATTTTCTTCTAAAATTTCAATCAATGTGCTTGCAATTTTTTATGAAGTAACAATCTGCCAAATGTAATAACTATATTTACATGCATAAATCAAATTAAATGATTGAAACCACATTATCTTTGCCTAAAAATTTCTGTTTTCAGAAGAGTTTCTAATAAAAGTAGCCAAATGGAGCCTTATACTTTATATATTTTGTAGATTCTCACAAAAAACTATACTATAGAGGACAAATTTGTAAAAATTAAAATTAAAAAATTAAAAATAAAAAGAATTCATAAAATTGAGAAAGTCGCCAGACCAGTTGGCATTCAACAGTAAGAGTCAGGAGATGGATTGTGCTACGAAATAAATGAAGGATGATCACCTTCATAAAGTTGCATATTCTTAACATGTACACTCATATAACATCATATGTAATAAGAGAGAAAAGATGATAGGCTATCACTATTTGAAATGTGTTGTTATTCATATAAAATAGTGTAATAAAAAGAGTGATTTTCATATGTAAAATGAAGATTATAATGAGTAGTGCTTTTGAAATCATTTTTTTTCTTGATAGTTAAAGTGGAATGTCAGAACATAAATTTGATATAAAACGAAATCTATTTTAAAAGTTTAATAATAATTTTGAAAAATTTATCGATTGAATTTGCTTTCACCCGCTGGTGTTAATGTTACCATTGCTATGTTTAGGTGGATGATGTGTACAAAATGTGATGAAATGTTCATGTAATTTTATACACTTTTATGTATTATTTTTATGGTTTTATGAGCAATTTGTAGTGGTGTTTGCAGTAAAAATGAAGGATTCAGGATTTGGAGAGTGTTGGGTATGGCTCATATATCATATTAGGGACAGAGGCTATAGTGGAACGGAGCGAGCAGCGGGGCAAAATAGAAGAATTTGTCCAATTGGGAGAGTTTCGTTACGTGAGTTGGGGTGTGGGAGTAATGACCTGCGGTACGGTACATGAGTAATTCTGTAATTACATATTCTACTCCAGGGTTATATGTATGTCTGTTTGTATCCCTAGGTTATAATTTTGTATTATGAACTCCTTTTCTGAATTGAAGGAAAGCCGCCGCTCTGCTCCCGAGGACGTAGGCATATTTGCCGAACCTCGTAAATCTCTGTGTGTTCTTTTGGATTTGTGTTGATTACTGTTTTTCTTTGCCCTAATTTCTCAACAGAGAGTTTGGAGCAAAAAAGACAAAAAATTCATGGAAAAACATTCTGACGCTAATGGCTAGTGCCCCGACACCCGATGCAATCTATGTACACGTAAAATTCAGAGAAAATGATATCCTAGTGCCAGGCCAAAAAATGTCACAACGTCAGA
This sequence comes from Phalaenopsis aphrodite, assembly GCA_003013225.1. NCBI lineage: Eukaryota > Viridiplantae > Streptophyta > Magnoliopsida > Asparagales > Orchidaceae > Phalaenopsis > Phalaenopsis aphrodite. Next base: position 2,299,610 of record NEWO01000031.1, read on the forward strand.
GTGAAGAGCCTTGACACCATCTAGCCGAGTGCTTTATACCTAATTGACGTAGCTCATTTTAGTGAAAAAAACAGAGAGTTGGACACTCCAACACCAGGACCCCAACGCCCCTGCACTCAGTGTTGGTGCGCTAAAAATGTCAGAGCTCCAATGCTTGAATCCCACATTCGACAATTCGAAGCCACAAAACCAATAGCCTTACCCAACGCCGTTGCTCCTATAGCCAGCTCCCTTGTGCTTCCCCCCAACTAAAGATGGTTTTTGGCAGTTTAAGTAATTTGAAGAATTATAATCATTTAATCATCATTCATAAAGAGGATTTTAGATCGGTAGAGACTTAGAGCGCGAGATAAAGAAGAGGGAGACAATTGGAGAGAGACCTTCTTCCCTTGAAGAGTGATTTTCTTTACACATTGTGGGAGCCTATTTGAGTGATTGTACGTATTGTATTGAGAGTGTGGATTGAATTGAGAGAGATCAAGTAGGAGAAGCAAGGAGATAAAACTAGAAGTGAAGATTTTCATCCAGGTTGTGATTTTTCTTTATATACGTACTGCAATTTCTTTCAATAAAATCCCATGTTTTCTTGAAGCAAGCGCAGGACCTAAATATTTTATGTTTCTTTGATCTTTTAGTGCGATAAATCATGTTAGTTCCATAAAATTTTCCTCAGAGTATTCGGTATTAAATTGCATGTTGGTTTGTTAACTTTTTAATTTTAATTTACTTTCAAATCAGCCACTTGAAAAGTTAAAAATTCTTTTGATATATGACTATTGACCATAGGCTAGAATAACAACTTAACACTCAATTATTTAGTGGAAAGGGTATATTGTCATTAGGAGCTTGCAATCACATAGGAGAGTGAGGATTCTTAGGAGTCTTTGCAGGGCTAAGGAAGACTTAACTATAATATGAGGCTCCAACACTTCTTAACACTTCTTAACTAGAAATAAAGTAAGGAGTGATTTATTGCAAGAATGTTGAGGAACCACATGATTCATTTCAATGAGGTATGATTTTCATATTAGAAAAGTTAAATTTGCTAGACTTCTTTTGTGGAAAATTAGGATTTAGGCACTTTAAAAGCTTCTAAAAAGCTTCTAAAATGTGCATCATTTTGAACTAAACTTAGGGTTAGTAAATTGGAAATTGGACTATATGAGAGACAAATCAATTCATCATGGGGTTGATATACAGACTCATAATTAGTATACTACTTAATTAATATGTTTGCATGATATCTCGTGTTTCATTACATTTCGGGGATCAAGTTTTCAAAACGCAGCAGTGCTGACTTTGGGGTCCAGTAGCACATGTATACTACTTAATCGGCATATATATTATTAACCTGTAGCGTTGTGGCGCTGACACTAGGTGCATAGGCGTTGGGGTCCTAGCGCTGGAATGTCCCGCTCTCTGTATTTTTTGCTGAAATGAGCCACGCCAAGCACTAAGGTGTTGGTCAAAATGGCGTCGAGATGCTTCACTTCGACAGTGCGACACTTTTGATTTGGCCTTGTAATGCCATCTTCTTTAGATTATGCATGTGCATGAATAGCATCGAGCACCAGGGAGCTTGGCACGGGCACCGTTGCTCTTGCCTATTTTAATTTTTTGTGCTCCAAGCTCTCCAAATCACGAATTATTCTTTACTGCAAATAACACTATATATATACATCTCCGAAAAGCATAAAAATGATAATTAAAATCTATAAAAACACAAACATTTCAGCACATTTTGTAGACATGAGAAGAGTGGCTTGGCAGTGTTGGGTGGCTGAAACCTGATTGGCCTCTCACCTTCCAACTTGATTTTAAGCTTGATCTGAAAGCTGATTGGCCCCATCATCTCCCGTGCAGGTCAATCAAGTTCTCCATTTAATTATGATTTTAAGCTTGATCTTATCTTTCACCACTCTAAGTGACGATAATCTCTTATTTGTATCTTATATTTAGTTAGACTCGTCACAAAAAAAGGTAACAATTTAGTTTTAACATAGAAAATTTAGAGTTGGGGCACACCATTTTTACCTTAGTTTTTATTTTTCCAAAATTTCCACAATTTTTGTCATGTGGGCTAGGGGCCGGCATTAATGATTTATGAAAAAAATTCTTAGATACTTTTTATATAAAATAAAATTACAACTTGAAAGGTTTTGTCACAAACATGAGAGGCAGAATGTGAGGCAATTGCAATGGGGGATGCCGAGGTTGTGGACGTTCGGTGCATGCTCTTGGGCGGCAAGTCGTAGGCATGCCGATGCGAAATAGTGTGCATGCTTGTGTTGAGTCTTGTACAAAAGATGGCGTGGGCATGTTGGTGTGAAAGCGGGGCTACTGGTGCCAGGGGCGATAGTGAGGTTGACAGTCTGTATAGTGTATGGGACAATGAAAGGGATGGGGTACGTGAAAAAGTATTAGGTGCGTAATTCATGTGTATGTGAATTTTAGTATAATATGATTGTATTCATGAATACAACTATAAATATAACTAATACACTCAAATTGTATTGAAGCCAGTGTGCACACGTCGTCCTCAACTAATAAGTAAAAAAATTCCATGCTATTATAAGTAAAAATGTTAAGGAATCTAATAATCTGAATTTAAATTAGCATAAATTATATTACCAATACTTAGGGCTGTCAATACGGCTTGTTGTTTGTGAACAACTCGTGTTCAGCTCATTTGCTAAGTTAACGAGCCGAACGTGAACGAACAAATAGACAAAGATTTGTCCGTTCGTGTTGGACTCGTTTTGGCTCGAAATACAACTAATCAATTATATATATATTTGATGAGTAATATTTAAAAAAAAAAATTAATTGACTACAAGGATATAAGGTTTTATAATCAATTAAAAATATTAATTAAGAAAATAGAATAAAAATTATTAAAAATAATGTTTTAATATAAAAAATAATTTTTAAATCTTGCCACAATCTTTAACATTTTATGGCTACCTGATTAAGGTTGTTAAAATGACTTTTTTGTTCGTGAACGGCTCTTGTTCGGCTCGTTAAGTAAACGAATCAAATACAAACACATTTTTTGAGCTCGAAATATAAACGGAACAAACAAGAGCTGGGCCTGAGCCCGCTCATTTACAGCCCGACTAATACTATTTTATTTTATTAATGGCCTGTGAGCGGGGAGGATGAGCACGACCAGTACGTTCTTTTAGCCCAACTACCCAAATACAGCACATTTCTACCCGTTCATTAAAAATTTGAAGGGTTTTATGTAAATATGCAAATCTTTCGGATAAGCCTCTTATTTAAAAAGAATATTATATATATATATATATATATATATATATATATATATATATATATATATATATATATATATATATATATACACACACACATATATATAATGAACAACATTTAATTGATGAAAATATAACGAACTTTTTTTTTCTAAATGGACATTAAATAAAAAAATGGCAGGTGCGATTCATTTGAATAGAGGTGTAAACGAGCCGAACACGAGTGAGCCCGGACTCAGCTCCTGTTCGGCTCATTTATATTTAGAGCTCAAAAAGTGTGTTCGTGTTCGACATGTTTGTTTAGCGACCCAAACACGAGCTGCTCACGAAGAAAGAGTCATTTTGACAACCCTAATCACGTAGCCATAAGATCTTAAGGGTTGGGGCAAGATTTAAAAATTATTCTTTATATTAAAACCTCATTTGAATCAAATTTAATAATTTTTATTCTATTTTATTATTTAATACTTTTAATTGATTATAAATCTTTGTAGTATTGTTAATTTTCTTAAAAATAATACTCCACAGTATATATATATATATACTTGATTATAAATCAACGTGTAGTCAATATATATAATTGATGAGTAGTATTTCGAGTCAAAACAAACCAAACGGGAATGAACAAATCTTTGTTCAAGTTTGACTCGTTAACTTAGCGAACGAGCCGAACACGAGCTGTTCGCGAACAACGAGCTGTTTTGACAGCCCTACATCTGAGCAAGTCGGTATATCTCTTTAAATATCTATTTCACGTAAAATCATGGGCACAAATTATGTAAATATGAAAATAATTTTAATTAATACATTAATTTGCACAGTAAAAATTTAATTTTAATTGGATTATAAAATAGGATAATTCATAAATTCAGATGGGTTGTAGAATTTAGAATGTTTAGATAAATATATATGAATGATAAATTAAAAAATAGTGACACAATTATACCTGTAGAAGGTGAAGTTTAGGTGTTAGATATGTAATGGCATATTAATTGGAGACAAATAAAAAAAAGGGGAGGGGGGATAATGTCATAATAAAATATAATTTCTCAGCAAGTGCTACTTTTAAAATAATTTATTCAATTGAGCTACTTTTCTTAAGTCCAAAAAATTAAGTTATCCCTTACTAATTCTTTCGTATATATGCAAAGCTTGAGGCGTTAGAAGGGTAACTAGAAATTATCACGTACACTCCATGAGGTCATTTGAGTATAATAATGATAAAAATAATCGAATCAATGTTATTATTATTATATTATTTTTGGTCCACTTTATTTTAGAAAGGCAATAAATTTCTTTCAAATATGCTTAACACGTCTTAATTTGAAATTCTTTTTATATTTCTATATATATATATATAATGAATTAGTCCTTCAATATATCTCTGTGTGTGTGTCTAAGTGAATTTAGTTAGCATGGTTTATGCACCAAAAATGCCACCTTAAATCTCAAAATGATCCAACGGCCAAGGATGATAGCCAAACAATTGATGCACCGGGCTAAAGGGGCATGACTTGAACCAACCAGTCGACGAGCGAAAGCTTGATCAACTCAGCCGACATACAATGTCAGTGGATCCAATCAGTGGGCCGTCCCTACGGCCTCAACTACCTAAACTTCTTACAATGAAGTTCGATCACAACTAGTCGGCCGACTAACTGTACATTGGTAGGAGCGGTCATCACATGACTGGCTGCCTTGCTCGATCAAACTCTAAAAACTAAATCAGCTGAAAGTCGTTGTATTACAATCAAACTGTAACACAAATTTAATATTAAATTAGCGCATTAATTGCATTAAGGTGGTTTCCATAATTGTTTCTCCCTTCATGTAATTGTACTAATATGTCCATATAAATAGGGGGATTGAAGATGAATAAAGGGATTCAACACCCTAAAAGGTGGTGCAGTGAGGGTGAACATTCCCCAGTCGAGAAGCGGAGCCAATTACGAAGGAGAAAATTTGCAGAGAAACATAGCATCCATGGAATTCAACAGAAAAATGGTGCATCGAGATATCCAAGAAGAGGTCCAACTGTTGCACACACAGTTGATGGATCAATTCGAAGCCCTTCTGGAGATGACAAATCAGAGGAACAATCAACAACCACTCCTAGAGGGAGAGTCTCGAGGAACTTGCTCCTAGAGAGTTACACGTGGGATCTGCCCGCGCCCAACAATCATGATGGCGATCTACCGATCGAAGGGCGGGGGGACTCCCAGCTTGTAGACAATGCTCCGTCTACACCAATAATCAAGCATCAGGCAGATTAAGTGGGAGTACTTGCCTAGCCGACTGCGGGTGGTGCTCTATCCCGACGGATCCTGGAAACCATAACCTAAGTGAAGCTAAGGATTCCTCATTTGGGTCCTTACAAGCGGAAGAGTTACCCAGCTAACCACGTGGCTTCCTTCGAATCATTTGTTGGAGCTCTGCAGATCCATGAGGCTATAAAGTGTCGACATTTCCTAACCACATTAAGGGAGGTCGGGCTTCAGTGGTTCAACAGCTTGTAGATGGAGTCATATCATCTTTTGACGAGTTCAAGAGATTTTTTTTCTGCGCACTTCACCAACGTGCAGAAACTAAGGAAGGATACCGAGACTCTTCTCCAGATCAAGCAAAGAGAGAATGAAAAACTGCTACCTTACATCACTCGCTTCCTAAAAGAAATGCTAGAAGTAAAAAACTTAAGCTTCTCATCGCCCAGACTGCCCTGAAGCAAGGAATCTGCAACAAACAATTTAGGTATGACATGAATTGCTCAAACCAAGATCTTTCATCAAGGTCTTGGAACTAGACGATGACCATATCGCCGCTGAGGAGGACCTTATGTGCTCCTTGAAAACTAAACAAGAGTCATCCAACTGTTAGATGCAGAAGTAAAAGGTGGTCGGATCAACGAGAAAAAAGTAGAAGAGAGATCGAGCCCATGATGGTAGATAGAATAGCAACCCCTGTTCTGAGATAGCTGAGGGGGTGACCATAGAAATAAGGGTAAAAGGTACCACACTAATCAGCAGTCTACTCAATAATATGAGTGACCACATGTACACCGAGAAAAATGAGATTCGACTCCCCAAAATGTGTCGATGGTTGAGCTAGTCTAAGCCATGCAAAACAAAGAATGTTTCAAGAAGGCCCCTCCCTTTAAAATATCACTGACCCTCAGAAACCCAAACAAGTATTGTGCCTACCACAGAGAACATGGACGTGACATAGAGGAGGGTCGACATCTCAAGAATTTGTTTGAGGAACTCATCAAGGCAAAGAAACTAAAGGAATTCGTTGTTGTCGGAGGTCACACATGGCGTCAGAGGATGGCTCAAGCGAAGGAGCCCATGGATGGGCCCTTATGAACGAATGAAATCCACTTGACTAGGATCATCCAAGCTATCTTCGGAGGAAGCAGAGAGTCATCCTGAAAGTTCGCTCTGAAGAGACACCAATTAGAGGATGTATGTTCTGACTCCTCTTAAGCTTGTACTCACCCCCCCACAATCATTTTTACAGATGCAGATGTCTCGTCGAAAAAAAAGCATGTACTACAACAAGGCTGCTTCTGATTAATACTTCTCAAGGATGCCGAAGAATTCTCTAGGAAATGCGAGCAGTGTCAGATGTAAGCGCCTCTGCATCATCAGTCTACTTGTAAGCTTTAACCGATTTCAAGTTTGTGGTTGTTCATCACCTGGAGATTGAACATCCTAAGTCCTTTCCCACCATCTAAGGGTCGGTGCATCTTCCTTATATTAGTGTTCAACTACTTCTTTAAGTGGATTGAAGCTAAACGGGTGGCTCGGATCACCGATGAAGTGGTGAAAATTTTCATTTGGTTGGATCTCATATGTAGATACGAATTGCCACTGATTATCATTACCAAAGATGAAACGTAGTTTTTGGATCAGCATGTGAAAGTTTTTTTCATGATTCTGATTGACTTGAAGTTTGCTTCAATACATCATCCTCAAACGAACGGACAAGTTGAGGTAGCCAAAAAAGTTCATCCTAAACTTATTGAGGAAAAAAGTCAAAAGAGCTAATGGAAACTGGGCAGAACTACTGTCATTTGTACTTTGTGGGATTCAAACGATGTCGTCATCAATGTCCGACCAAAAGTAATTAATGTTAACTCATAGAATAGAGGCAGTGTTATCGGTCGATTATAATCATCAGAGCTAATGGGTCATCACGACCGCATAGTTCGCATATGAGATCCTGACCGAATGGTAGGAGGCAAACATCAAGGGCGCTATGTTGGCTCTTGATCTAGCAGAAGAAAGGCAAACAGATTCAACCCTTCAACAAGAATAGGGTAAAAGACGAACAACTCACTTTCAATAAACATGTCTGAGAAAGGGTGTTCTCCTCAGGGGACGTATTTCTAAAGAAAGTTGATCCAACTCTGTGAGGATTGTTGGTCGACAAATTTGACCGGGCATGGAGCGGGTCATACATAATCAGCCCAAGAGTTTCTTTGGGAGCTTACGACCTCAAGACAAACACTAAAAAAGAACTTCTTCGGATGTGGACTGAAGACGACTTGAAGAAGCTTTTTCCTTAGAAACTTATATGTAAACACAAAAGGGAATTTCGTTGTCAATGTGTAAATTCAATAAATGCAATGAAATTTAACTAATTTTTCTCAAACAATGTCCAAGTTCCTCCAACACTCGAGAAACTCAATCTGATCGATCAAATGGCAGCGGTAGGTTTTTGAAATTAACACATTCTCGAGCGGACAGTGTTGGATGATTGTCTTTAATGTCTATCGAGATCGAGTTGATTGAACGAGAGACAAAAACAACAAAAAGTTATAATACAAAATGACCAACTACGCAACATCAAGCTGACAAAACAAATACAACTTAATAAAACTAGACATCTTATTTATCTCGGTCAAAAGGTGTAAAACATCCAGGTAATAACAAACAAAAAAGGTACATATGTTGCAAAGTTTTAGTAAAGAGTAAACTCTTAGAGGAATCGAAGGCTCTATATTAAAATTTGCCCTCAATTTCTTTTCCCCGCTCTCATCGAGAGAATCCATTCTCCTCGCCCTCCATCTTCTCATATCTCTTGCACAACGAAGAAAAGTGTTGAAACTGAAAAAGTACCGGAGAAATGGAGTACTGTTGCTAAGTGTGCTGACATCATTTTTTTATTTCGCATGTGCTGGATTTACACTTGAATAACTTAAAACTATTTTCTATCCATTCATAACATCCCATAGTTGTCTAATCCTCCCTGGTGCATGTTTAATGCACAAAATCAGGGCATGTGATGATTCAACCTTGCCCACACAAGTCCATCATTAGATAACACTAGTTATGATATGGGGGTACTTTTAATGCCCATTTTGGTGTTTAGAGCCTCCCGTGGTTAAAGGAATCCATCAAAGTTTCTCCTGGGTGTTTTTGGGGAGATTATGATTTAGAATGTCATACATGCGCGGTAATTTGGGGCACCTTTTTGCATTGAAATCCTTAATTTACTGCCCGTATAATTTCTCATTTTGAATTTATGAAGCTATATTTTAATCATATGTAACCTCCCATAGCTTACGAATCAACTAAATTCTCCGTCAGACCATTTCGGGATCGATCGGAGCTTAGGCGCCAGCCACCTAGCGCTTAAGCAACAGGCCCAACACCAGTATTTGGCGCCAAGGCGCCCAGAGCACCTCCAAGGCTTTCCAGATCGAGAGCCTGGAAAGTAGGTCCCAACCCGGCACCTAGGCTCCAGGCCCCAGTCCTCTAGTACAATTACATGTCATGTCTTTTTGACACCTTTGATTTATTATGCTAAAACGTGGTTCAATCCTGTAATTATCGCCATCATACACTCTTTCGAAAGGCTTTTAATTATTTTTTTACTTCAATTCCATGTTAAAAAAGCCAATTAAAGAATCTTAATTATTTTTTTGCACAAGAAAAAATGAAAGTTAGTCTTTGTATAACACATGCATAAATTTAATAAGGCCATTCATAAAATTATTGAACATGTCCAATGTTGTATACTTCTTGGATCTTTACCAATAAATAAATAAATAAATAAATTCAATCTTCAAGAATTCCACTCTAACTATGGAGGCTATTTTATAAAAGTTATCAAGTTTATTAATGTGGATGAATACATATCTTAAATTGATCATTTTGGATCCAACTTTGGTGAAAACAAGATAAACAAGCAAATAGCCAAAGGAAAATCAGTTCAACTTAAATAGTTCAAGAAAAAGCTTCTTTCATCAAGAGGGTCCAAATCATAATAATTAGCATTTAGAAGTAATAAGAATCTTGTAAAACTAAATACTTATTTGTCCTACTACAACATTCATGTTTTCCATTAAATGAATATAGTACTTTAAATGATCCATTTAAATGCACAAAATTGGACAAGAAAACAAGCCCAAATTCTATAAGCAAATATGAAACTAAGAATTATTGACTTCTCACTTTGACAAATTTGATTTGGATAATTATACACCATGCACATCATTTCCTATGAAAATAATTCCAACACATTACATTGAATGGTTTAAATAGATTCATTGAATATGTGATTCAATCCATCAATTCTACTCCTATCCCCATCTCATATTCATTAATTATGGTCTCCCGACATATCAACACATTTAGAATGACATAAATCGTTAAGATGTATTGCAGATAATGATGGATGTGAAGAGTTCTATTACGATCATTTTCTCAAATCTAGCGAATAAGATTGCGTGACAATAAAAAAAAACTTGGATATTGGATGGAGTAAACTCTTAAGGAAATTATTACTAACAAAAACAGGATTAGAGAACAATAAGCGTTGCAAATTAACGCACTTCGTTAATTATAAGAAGAAGTAATCTGATTTTGACAATGTCAATTAAGAAATTTCACATCAATCATAACTAAGAAGAAACATTTCTTTACAAATAACCACAACTTCTGAATTAAACAGTTTAGTTTGATTTAGGGCATGTTTGGAGCAGCTTGTCACGGGCAAATAGTCCCACATCAGCACAGGTGTAGGGCTAAAAAACAGTATTTAAGTCCTGGGCTGCCCACCACTCATAAGGGCTCTTTTGGGAGGTGACAAACTGCAGCCTATTAAAAAATATTTTAGAAATTGCTGAAAAATAATATAATGTTCAAAAAACTGCAGTGATTATTATATATATATATTTAAAAAAAAACATATCACAACTAAATAGCTGCCACCACATCTAGATAAAACCGACGGGAAAATACAAATATCAACAGTAATTTTTTACAAGAAAAAAAACAGTCAAAATACAATTTACTCAAATAAATAAAATTGTGGCGAGTGAGGTTCTTCTAACAGCCCAATCCATAATAATGCGTCATCCATACCATCATCATCCGCTCATTTTCCCTTGAAACTATGGATAAGGTCATAATTCTGTTATTTTCAAATCTTAGTGATAAGCCAAATGGGCAAATTATTAATATAAAAATTAGGGTTTATTTCAACCCCAACCCTGGAAGTCAAAGGCCAACAGTCTAACTAGCGTCATCCAGTATGCCTTTCTAGATATCATTTCATTCATCATATTTGCATCATTAGATCCTCTCAATTTTATCCTCCTTCACCGGCATAAAATTAGGCAAAAATTATGATAGATATTTTCACATATAATTGTTCAAAATAATAATAATAATAATATCTAAAGGTGTGTGTGTGTCTATATAAGGTGTGCCGCAAGTCGTGGTCTGTTGGTTGGCGGTGTTCACTGTAAGTCCCCTCAGGTCACGGGTTTCATTCTCAGTGACGCTGGGTTCTCGAATTTTAGGCACATGACGTGGACTCTCATCATGGGGTCTAGCGCATGGAAAATCGGTATTTGAGTCCCTGTCAAATACTATATATATATATATATATATATATATATATATATATATATATATATATATATATATATATATATATATATATATATATATATAAGGTATAAAATGTATTCAATATTCAGACATAAATTTTTTTTCCAATAAAATTTGCAGCTTGATTGTGTATAGGTTCATGAGAGTAAGCCAAACCTGACCAGATACAAAGGGATTTTGAGAAGAAAATACATTACTTTCCAGATCATCAAATCCATCATAATTAATTTAAGGCTTAGGGCTAAAATCAAAGAGATGCATTAGAATATACTCAAATTTGACCTAAAAAATCCTACAAAGATAATATAAATTTTAATTAATTAATCATATGTTATACTCATTTTAAAATAAATAAGAAAATATTTGATATTGATTCTGATCAAATTTAAATTAAGTTATCTCAACTATTTTTTTCTACTGCTAAATTCGAGGAAAATTAGTATGTTCGGTGAATCGCATGCCCAAACAACGGGGATGGTCCGATCACGTCACCGTGCATTTCATGTGGTCGGATCATCGTCGGTGTCAGGACATGTAGAGACCGCACGCAATAAATTCTTTGTTAATGTTAAATTAGACAAGAGATGCTTGAAAATTCACGACAAAAAAATATGAATTTTATTTCCTAGTTTTCTCTCTATTTATAAAGTTTTGTTATTACTTTGAACAGGAGAAGATAATACTAAAAAATAATGCATCCAAACTTGGTCAATTATAAATGTTATAAAGTTAGAAGTAATAGGAGATGAAGTCGACAATTGATCGACGATGAACTAACTGATCATGATAGTTGAACGATAAGTAATGGTAGTCAAACAATAATAATCTAACAATGATAATCGTAAGTTGACAGTAGATGGTTGAAAGATAATAATTAGATGATGATATTTGGATAATTATGATTAGATGATGACAATGGACTAATGGTAACTATTTGGCCACCTACTCGGACGAGACTTCATACTTCTTCGGATTTTAAATAGCTCTCTAAACTCAAGCTAATTTGAGTCTTTATGTGAAAAATGAAGCTATATATATATTTTTAAGATTATAGTTTACTAATTTTGATCGTAATTCTAAAACACTGAATCAGACAACTCGTATTAAATCATTTTTATGTAGGATCTTATTTTAACACTTAAGTAGGTAAAATTTGCAAGTTTAGTTAGATATGTAAATACATAAGAATTGGGTGGTACGTATGTTAAAAATGATGGACTAGCTCAATGTTAAACATCTTTCATTTTATAAAAATCAATATTGGAGGTGTTATTGGGAGGATCTCAGTATTTCACTACTTTTATTGATGATTTCTCCAGAAATGTTTGGGTGTATTTTTTGAAGCAGAAATCTAAAGTTTTCTCTAAATTCAAGTTGTGGAAAACTGAGGTGGATAACGAAACTAATAGAAATATTAAGTATTTGAGGTCCGATAACTGAGTACACAGATTCGCAGTTTCAAAAGTTTTGTGAAAGCACGAGATTCAGAGGTATTTTTCAATGCACAAGACACCACAGCAGAATAGTGTGGCAGAAAAGATGAACAAGTCCTTAACTGAAAAAGCAAGATGCTTAAGACTGAATGCAGAGCTTCCTAAGAGTTTCTGGGTAGATGCTGTGAATATTGCATATTATCTCATCAATAGATCACCTCGAGCGTCGTTGGGTGGCAATATCGCAGAAGAGGTATGGACAGGTAATCCAATTAAATTCGATTATTTATGGATTTTTGGTTGTCCTGCTTATGTGCATGTACTAGAGATAAAAGATCAAAACTTGATGCAAAATCCAAGAAGTGGATCTTTCTGGGCTATAAGAAAAGTGTGAAAGGATACAAGTTTTAGGATCCGATTGCAAAGAAAATGATGATCAGTAGAGATGAAGTTTTTGATGAACAGTTCATGTTGCAGCAAAATCTAGACAAGTTGTCAGGGAACCGTTCCAGTTCAGATGCAGTGCATATGGATTTAGAACAACATCAAGAAACAACTAAGAGAGTTGAAGGTTCAAATCCGACACCTGGTGATTTCATTCCAGATGATCTGCAGAATTATAATCTAGTCAAAGACAGACAGAGACGTGCCAACATAAGACCTCCTAGCATATTGGGTTCTGAAGACTTGGTCTCTTGTGCACTTCTCATCAGCAATGATGATTCAACCACTTTCAAGAAGCTATCACAAGCCAGGAGAAAGAGAATAGATGGGTGCAATGGTTGAGGAGATGGAGTCTTTGTAAAAAAATCACACATTGGAGCTAGTTCAGCTTCCTGAGGGAAAGAACTATTGGTTGCAAGTGAGTGTACAAATGGAAGCCAGCATTATCAGAAAAAGAAGGGGAAAAGTTCAAGGCTATAATGGTAGCAAAAGGATTTTGATAGCAAAAGGGGATATATTATGATGAAACCTTTTCTCCTGTGGTCAAACATACTTCAATCAGGGCAGTGCTTGCATTAGTAGCCATTGGGATTTGCATTTGGAGCAGATGGATGTTAAAACTGCTTTCTTGCATGGTGATCTGGAGGATCAGATTTACATGGAGCAGCCAGAAGGGTTCACTCAACCTGGACAGGAGCATCTGGTTTGCAGGTTAAAGAAATCGGTGTATGGGTTGAAACAATCTCCAAGACAATGGTAGAAGCGGTTTGACTCTTACATGATTCAAATTGGCTACAAGAAATGTGAGTATGATTGTTGTGTTTATGTGAAGAGCCTTGATGATCGTTCTATTATTTTTTTGTTACTGTATGTTGATGATATATTGATTGCTGCAAAAAAATATGAATGATGTATGTGGTTTAAAAGCTTTATTGAGCCAGGAATTTGACATGAAAGACTTGGGTCCTACGAAGAAGTTTCTTGGAATGCAAATTCATCGAGATAGAGGTTCAAGATGATTATGTTTATCTCAACGATGCTATGTTGAGAAAGTGTTGGACAAGTTTGAGATGAGCAAAGCAAAGCCTGTAAGCACTCCTTTGGCAAATCATTTTAAGCTTTCTTCAAAACAGTGTCCTAAAATAGATAAAAAAATTGAAGACATGACAAAGGTTCCATATGTCAGTGCAGTTAGTTGCTTGATGTATGCAATGGTATGTACTCATCCATATGTGACTCATGTTGTTAGTCAAGTCTGCAAACACATGACTAAACCTGGAAGACGACTTTGGGAAGCAGTCAACTGAATTTTCATGTATCTAAAGAGTACTGCATGACATAGAATTATTTTTGACAGTCAGCAGAATGATCCTTCCGTTGTGGGGTACGTTGATTCAGAATATGCAGGTGATTTAGATGGCAGAAGGTCTACAACTGGGTATGTGTTTACACTTGTTGGAGGACCTATATGTTGGAAATCAACAATTCAGTTTATTGTGTCATTATCTACAACTAAAAATGAGTACATGACGCTAGCTGAAGCTGCAAAAGAAGCCTTATTGCTTGTTGGGCTAGTAAAGGAACTGGGCATTGAGCAAGGTAGAGTTCAGTTGCATTGTGACAGTCAGAGCGCTATTTATCTGGTTAAGAACCAGGTGTACCATGCAAGAACCAAGCACATTGATGTTAGGTATCACAAGATTAGAGAATTGATTGATTCTAGTGGATACTATTGCAGAAGGTTCATACTGATGAGAATGCAGCTGATATGTTGACCAAGCCAGCTACTATCAACAAATTCTTGCATTGCTTGGACTTGTTAAGTGTTTGCAGTTGCTAGAGAAGCATGGTGGCCCAACCTACTTCTGGTATGTAAGAATCTCCATGACGTATTTCTCTTAAGAGGCTGGATATTCGTTAAGTTGGAGATTTGTTAGATATAGCTCATATACCATAAAGGGACAGATGCTGGAGCGGAGCGGAGCAGAGCAGAAGATTTTGTCCAAATCAGGAGAGTTTCCTTACGTGGGTTGGGGGTGAGGTACAAGGGTAATTTGATAATTACATATTGTACTTCATGGTTTTTTAAGGTTATAATTAGGCATGTATGTAACCCTAGGTTTTATCTCATATTCTGTATCTTGTACTCTTTTGCTGGATTAGTGGAAAAGTCGCCGCTTTGCTCCCGAGGACGTAGAAATCTTTGTCGAACCTCGTTAAATCTCTTTGTGTTCTTTTGGATTTGTGTCGATTCTTGTTTTTCTTCGCCCTAATTTCTCAACAAATTCTAATTTGTCCATGAATCATAGAGAGAGAGAGAGAGAGAGAGAGAGAGAGAGAGGAAGGGAGAGACGAATAATAATGAAAAGTAATACATTTTTTCATTATTCCTTTCTTATAAAATGATCTACCTATTTATAAGGGATATTATACAATATATGATATTATATCTCTATCATTGTTTTAATGAGGGTTGTACAATGTATTCGTGAGATTTTATATGTATGATGCTCTTAAATATGAGACATGAACTATAATACAAGTCATGATTAAATAGTACAATGCAAAATACTTTGCTATATAATACACATTATGCTATTGAAATAACGGGGCATTTACACACATACCATACAATTCCTTTGTATTTACATATCAACACCTAAGCAATCATATTTGCATGCAGAACACTCAAAATTTTAACCTCAAATAAAAAATAGCAGCATCTCCATCTTCTTAAAAGTGAAATATGCATTTTTTTTGTACAAGTTTACAGGACAAATATTATGAGTATATAAGTATAAAATCCGGTTGCTAGATATGTGAATACGTAATCATTGTGGGGTATGCATGTAAATTTTCCAAAAATTAATTCTACATGATAACCACTTGACCACCTAATTGTAAGCTATACATAGCGTGTCACCAAACAGTCTCAAGGAAATTTTTGTTCATTCATATGCTTCATTATTCCTTACTATCTTTCTATACTTTTTATCTTCTCTTAAAAGTAACATTTCAATTCTCAAATGTGCATTTCATAATATTCAATAAACAAATCATACAATCAATATTAAGATTTTAATTCTGAATAATTTGATTAGTTTGGCAGATTAGTTTGGCATATCAACCCAATAGTTGGTTGTCGATAGGTCAGTTCAGCAAGTTAATGTGGCTGGTCAACCCAACAAGTCGATCAAGTGACCGGTACACGACAGATGATACTTGAAGGGTCAGTCTAGTTGGTTATCCTGGTGGGGTGTTTTGGTAAGAAATAGGTTATCTCGGCCCATTGAGGTTGCCAACACCTTTTCCTACCCATGAAAATCATTTATTTACATACAGCTATGAACTACATGATGAAATGTTTTTGAAATTTTGAATCAATTTATTAAAATCTTCCTCTAAAAAACTATACAGAGGCCCCCCAATACTTCACTTGTAGTGGAAGAAGAAAATAAAAGTGAGTAGATAACTAAAACATTACTTTTATAGAAAATTTATAGAAAAGCGCATGTAAATGGTCACCAACCGTTGCTAACCATCACGAACAATTGTTACACCAATTATGACTATTGTAGACATCAGTTATAGCTTCTCCAACTAACTGCAGTTGTTGTAACTATCAACTACAGTTTTAGTAGTCAATTACAACCATTATAGCCACCAACTGCGACTTTTATAGTCAATTTATGTTATTGCAGCCACCACCACCAACTATTGTTCATGTAGTCTGATTATAATTGTTGCAACAAAGTTACTATTATAAAGTTGTGATTATCAGTTATCTGATTATGATATTGCAGTCACCACCACACCATTTAGGCTTTGTTTAAAGTAACTTCATTATTTAGTAAAGTTATTTTCAAAGGCGTGTTAGCGGAACAGAGGAGAAGGTCCTCCGCGGTTCAAAAAGTCGAAAATCTATTATTCTTGCGAACAACTTCGGGAGACGCTTGGCACGCAGTGCTTCACCAAAAGAAAACTTTTGCAAGCGTTAAAGTCCATGGCACGCAACTCAACGAAGATTCAACATCTTATCAAACAAAGCCTTAATAATTCCACCCTCCCCGTGCAATATCATCTTTACCCACTCTTTCTATATAAAGGAAACACTATAACAAGATGAAGAGCTATTGAAAAAGCAATTCAAAATAAAAAGTGCTACTTTTCCATCATGATAGAAGGGATTATTAAAGGAGACTGAAATGTCATCAGCGATGAGAATATTACTTAGTTTTGAAGTCTACCATGAGTAATTTTATAAACTGTTAAAGCAAATATGAGAGAATGTCACTTGATGTTTCAATTAATCATGACAAAGTTATTATAAATAAAATTTAGTTCAATAAATTTAAAAGAAAATTAAGTTGAAAGCATGCATACACTCTTTCAATAGATATGGATGAAGCTTCGCCCAAATTCTAGTCATGTCATTTGAAAGCATATAACTAAACATACTTGAAAGTATAAACTTGAATTTTTTACATATCTATCATCTTATTTATGCATGAGAAACTATATTTGACCTCTTAAAAATTAAAATAATTATAATTTAGACATGATATAAAATATTTGAGTGGCATAAACATACATACATACATATATATATATATATATATATATATATATATATAAAAGATATTAGATATGTAAATAGAAAAAGATTTGCGTCATCATCAGATCATATATAGGTTAAATTTATAAAATTTAGGTTTTAGATATATAAATACATTGAATTTATGGGATGATTATATGCATAACATCCGAAATATTACTATTTATAAAATCTAACACTCATGTGATATTTTTGAACTATCAATCAAACTACTCAGAATTTGATAAAAATGAAAAATATGAGCCGAAATTTTATCACGAATTTCGATATTTGAGTGAGATTTTAAAAAATGAATTAAAAAAATACTAAATTTATAAATAGCAATTTTTGGGTTGCTATGTAATAATGGTTCCTTCATTT
>NEWO01000031.1:2318196-2340232 GCA_003013225.1 Phalaenopsis aphrodite
TTTTAGTGCTAGTTTTGAAAAGACTCTTTTTTTAAGTAAGAAAATTTGTAATATAAATAATTCAAGAAAATGTTTCGCCATCATCTTATTCGCATTTAGCTTGAAGCAGGTGTTTGAACTTCCGACAATTTTGTTGACTGCACCCTGAAGATTGTATAAATTGAGCCATCAGTCCGGCTGCAGATGTATAGCAAGCACTTTGTCCAGTCACCTTTCGTTTTCGCTCTAATCTCATCTCTAAATCCAGTTCGATTGAACTAGAACAGCGATATGGCCATAGGTGGAGCTGAGAAGTCAAAGAAGGTGGTGGTTGTGGGCGGCGGGATCGCCGGAGGTATCATTGCGAAGACATTGCAGTCACAGAATGAAGTAACGCTAATCGACCCGTATGCACCTCTTCCCCCTTCTTTTCTATTTGATTTGCAGAGGTTATTTTAATCTCCATGGCTTGTTTGACAATGGCGTAATCGATCCATTCGTAATCTAACAAGGAGAAGTGTAGATTGTTGCAGGATTTTGTGATAATCATCAATTCTTTTAAAAAAACTGAGAATTTTTACTCTGTTTCTGATTTTATATTTTGCTTGGATTAAAGCAAGGAATACTTCGAGATACCATGGGCGCAGTTGAGATCAATGGTGGAGCCATCATTTGCAGAAAGAACTTTAATAAAGCATTCTGAGTACTTAACTGATGCCACAATCATCACATCGCATGCAACCAAGGTAACTAACTATGAGGTACAGACAACAGATGGCCGAGCTTTTCCATATGATTATCTTGTCATAGCAACTGGCCACCCTGGTTCTATTGCAGTAAACAGAAAGGATAGACTCAGACTTTTTCAGCAAGGTATTTATATCTAAAACTCTTGTTGTTTTAATTTAAATATTCATAATTTGGGAGTCTTATCAAATCTTCATTGTTGCCATTGTAATTGATTCATAGATTACGAGAAGATCAATTCATCGAACTCCATTTTAATCATTGGTGGTGGCCCAACTGGTGTGGAGCTTGCCGGAGAGATCGCTGTTGATTTTCCAGAGAAGAAAGTTACCATTGTGCACAAAGGGTCAAGGCTTATAGAATTCATAGGCCCAAAAGCTTCCAAAAAGGCGCACACTTGGCTGAAAAAAAAAGGGGTGGAGGTGATTTTGGGACAGACCGTCGACCTGGAATCTGTATTAGGAGCTGGAGTTTATGAGACATCGCGTGGAGAGAAGATCACGGCTGATTGCCATTTTGTTTGTGTGGGCAAGCCGTTGGGATCATCATGGTTGCATGATTCTATCTTAAAGCAGTCTTTGGACAAGAAGGGGCAGTTGATTGTTGATGAGAACTTGAGAGTGAAAGGACGTGATAACATTTTTGCTATTGGAGATATTACTGATGTCCCCGTAAGTATCTCTTTTCATAATTCCTTCTCCCGGCCAAACTTTTGAAGAAAAAAAAGATCTGTTTTTTTGTTCTTTAACTTATCAAAATTGGCTTTTTTCGGTCTCCATTGTTTTGCAGGAGCTGAAGCTCGGATTTCTTGCAGAGAAACACGCCTCAGTGGTGGCGAAGAACTTGCAGTTATTGATAAAGGGAGCTCCTGAGAAGAAGCTTGCGATCTATAAGGCTTCCCCACCCATCGCGATGGTTTCGTTGGGAAGAAAGGCGGGAGTTGCTCAGCTTCCCTTTGGTACAATCTCTGGATGGTTTCCAGGAAAGATCAAGTCGAAAGATTTGTTTGTGGGGAAGACGAGGAAGACCTTGGGACTTGAATCCGCGTAATGGCATCGCCATAGCTGTTGTGTAGTTCGTGATAGTTTTATGTGTTTATATTGAGCTAAAATGATGTGATTTCTTGCTTTCTTCTTCTGTGCTTGCTGTGTGTGTGTATGTGCGTTTGGGTGTTTTTGATTTTGTTACCTTCAGTTGAATGTTTTGTTTTTTTGCTTGTAAATCAGCTATGTAAATTGTGTTGTTTTTATATGATCAATGAACAGTAGAGTAATCTTTTAAATGGGTAGTTTTTTTACAAAAATGTTATTACAAGTTTAAAGTCATAACAAGACCATTAGGACTCTAATAAAAGGATTGAATTCTTGTTTTGACACCCACCTAACTTCTTGGGTATTTGATTTCGATTTTGCTTCTGAAAATTATGGAGTTGCAGAATTATTATGAATAAGTTCAGAGTTATCGTCATAATTGCCTAAGCTTAATCAAGTTTTAGCCTAATGTCTGTGTGAATGTAACCTAATTAGAGTCAATCTTCAATGATGAATTCTTACAGCTTCCATCTATCTTGTGTGCCAAACACCTTTCCAAGTCTTGCATAAATTTTATTGACTTTGAATCGCTACAATTAGTTGATTGAGGATGCTTCCATTTTCTCCCCTCTATGCGTAAAAGTATTGCATGCGGATAAGTGTGCTTGAAACTTTATCCATTATTTCGTTCCCACGTACTGTCAGCGAGTTCTCATTGTTCAAGAATAGGTGTACCAAATCCTTATGTAGGGATTACACACATAATATATGGGATTAATAGCTTTGTAATTTCATCTTCTGTAATTCAGGAGAAAAGATGATCTATATACTTACAATCACGTGGTGAATTACTTTGACTGACCTAGCCCTAAGGTTTTTTCACAAAAAAAATCTTAGGTTCTCCTCCAACAACTTTTCTATTATTTGTGTGTCTGATAATTTTTCGTACAACGCAAACATATTAGATCATCATTCTACTGTTATGAATCTTTCGGCTTGTAGTAAGTCGGATTAGTCACTAGATTGAATTGATATATTATAAGTGCATTACATATGTTAAATGATGCACCAATGACATTTAAATCAAAATACTAAATGTTGTGCTCATGAAGACCAATTAATCTATTAGGCTTGTAATTTAAAAGTATAAATTTATATTCATTCTATATTAAAATAAACAAATTAAATAGGTACATCTAGATGTAACATGTTAATGAGTTTTATATTCTTGAACTAGAACATATAAGTCCACAGTGTTTAATTCACTTATTTTAGATCCATTGTATGAAACTCTATAAAAATTAAATTTTACTAAATTAGATGGCCCAACTACCTTCTTATGAGGTCAAATTTTGATCATACTTAAGCAAGTAAAGTCATAGTTATGATCTTCAAGTGATCAATAATGTTATGTTTGATTGATTGATTAATTATTATTCAATAAAATTTACTTGTTTTAATTTTTTTTTGATAATGAGTTTGGCTTGGAATTGTATATTTAATGAGGTGCTCAAGGATTAGATTTTTACCATTACATTATTAAATTAGATAAAAATAAATAGTAAGATATATATTGCTTATGAAACACTTGTAGGTCTATAAGCTAGGATTAGAAATTAATTTATACATTCTCGCGTTATTTTTCTAGTGATCTGTACGAACACTTTATCATCTTTCTTTTTTTTTTCTTCAAAATAATGTTTAAATTTTAATTGCATAAAACAAAAGACAATATAGAAAAAAAAAAGTGAGGTTAAAATAGCCCCCAATAGTTCTTCACAAAACTCAAAAAGTCAATTTATTCATTATCCTCAAATTATTTGTTTGTTGGACAATAATACATATGATTGTGATCATATGATCCTTTAGTACTATTGTGTCCTAATTATATGTATAGTTGTGAAATCATATGTACAATCTAGCCAATTAAACAACATTTTTAGTAGTAATAGAACTTTTGAGGATTCATTAATTTATAGTTTGTAATGGTTAATTGCAATCATTTGACAAATATATGATTGAATGTATGCTTCATTGATGGCTTGTGACAGATGAAATGTTGTGGAGAGATGGTTGGTCAAAGTGAGGGCAATACATGTGCGGTAGAGTTGAAAGAGAGGATCAAAGAGTGTTATGGAAGCAGAAAAGTTGGACGCTTGAAATGAAAAAGTAAATCTTAACTTTATTGTATTAAAGGAATGAAGAAGGACTTACTCTCCCACTTGGGTTTATTACCAATGTATAGGGTTGTCCACTTACAACTAGTGAACGTCTTCTTGGTGGTAGCGGAATAATGGGCCAAGTGTGAGTTTGCTTTAAAGATAGTAATTCACCGTTTATATCATGCTGTCATTCAGGATGTTTGATAACTTCTTTATTGAATTTTAGAGTAATGAATTGTAGTTGGCTTCTGAGGCTATCCAATCGCTATTAAGAAGGATGCCCAAGCTAAGTATGCCATAAATGTATAACGTTGTGGTTGGAATAAAAATGTTGTGTAATTGGCTAGCATCTAGAATGTACATATTATCTTGCTTTTCACCATTGTCATTCATCTTCATGTTGTTGTTTCTTGACCAAGAATTGAGGATCTTTTGATCCATACCATCTGGTTTGGAGATGGGCCCATCAACAAACCCATACTTGTTCTTGGCTAAAAGTGTTATTGTCTTCACCCACTCCATGAACAGTAGTTATCTCCAGACAAGTTCTATGTCCCTAGGGCAATCCCAAGGCTATCCGAGTAATGGATGCAATATGAGCTCCTTGGATCATCCATGACTACGCTCGATGCTCGTTGTCTTCACCCACTCCAATGTATATTTACATGTTCAAGAGAAAAAGAGAGATAAATAAAATGAAGAAAAATAAACTTCACATGTACAAAGGCGATATGTAAAAAGAAAGCGAGATGAGGGAACTCTAGAATTCTGGATTACCACAATTATGTCGAAGAAATCACGAGAATTATGGATTACTGTTTTTTTTTTAATCAAATTCTTAATATTTTGATTGTGACTTGCATAAATATATGGGTCTTGTAGCTTAAAAAATTAACTAGATATTTAATTTATAAATTTTAATATTTCAAACCATTTCTACATAATAAAAAAACGGCCGAGCGAGTAAAGGATGTCGCTAAGCTAATGGAGCTTTGTTCCGGGTCAAACCGGCTTGGACCGGTCAATTTGATACTTAAGTTGAATGCTATTCTAAGCACGCAAATGTTAGGCCGAAGCTCGGCCCAATTCTATCTTGGATACAAATAGCAATCGAACCATCCAGACCACGCGGTTCGCCAAATTTCGTTCAGACCCACTCCCGCTCTTCTAGAAGGAAATATAAACAATTATTTATAATATTTAATTACATAATACTTTAGCAGTTAAATATCATAAAATTATATTCAAATAAGCTTCAAGTTTATTTAATTTATTTCAAAATTAATTTAAAAGTAATTTATCGCTATATTAATTCAGATATTTAGCAATAACTAGCTGGCATTAACTTTGCTTATATATAACCCTCACCTTTCGGATTCTCTTTCAACATCTCGTCTTCTTTACTCTGCTCTTTTTTCTTTACTTAATTCTCTGCAAATCGAGTTGGTTTGGCTTAGCACAGCGCCATGGCCGTCGGTGGAGTTGAGAAATCAAAGAGGGTGGTGGTTGTGGGCGGTGGGATCGCCGGAGGTATCATCTCGAAGACGTTGCAGTCGCAGAATGAAGTAACACTGATAGATCCGTATGCATCTTTTGACTTTTTTTTTTTTTAAAGTTCATCTTCTGATTGTTAAGTCGTTAGTATAATTCTTGTTTCCGGCATTAATATGTATTTTTTATTCGTTTTTGAAACCCATCTGCGCTGGAGCTGTTTGGCAGCAGGATTCGTGCAGTATTAGGGTTCATTAAAACGGTACCATATCCCATTTGAGAACCCAGAGAATCTTAAATCCGGTGTCGCTTTATTTTTGCCTTAAATCCTGGTCGCGAACGCTACTTCTTCACACACAGCTGGTCCCGTCGATCCATTCTCCAGCGATCTCCCGTTGCCGCTGCTTTGCTTCTTTTTTTCGGGAGTTTCGGGAATTTGTGGGAGAAAGATGGTGATTCGGGTTTGGAAAATATTAATAATATATCATTTTGATTGAATGAGATGTGTTCATTAAAAAATTTTATTAATTTTTATAATTATTATTTATTAATTGAAAACATATTAATTAATTTAAATCAATTAATTTTATTTGAGATTTGATCTGATTAAATAGAATTTATTATGACTAATTAGTTTTATAAATTACAAAATAGTGATTAATTAGTATTATAACCTTAATTAATTATAATTTAATTAGAAAAATTCATAATTTTAAAAAATGTTATCAAGTTATTATTATTTACTCAAACAAATTATACATATATAATATAATATACATTATTATATTATTTAATCAAGCAACTAAAATAATTTTAATAATGATTGTAAGTTACTTAAAATATTATTATAAGTTAATTAATATTATTTTAATTTTTTTATTTCATGTGTTTAACGGTAAGTTATTATTTAATTATTTCAGTGAATTACGAATTAATTATTAGTTGAGGTGTTTAATTAAATCAATCTAATTAAGATTGATATAAGCAAAGTAAAGACAACAAGATATCCTAATCATTTAAATCCTTAAATATTGAAACAACTAGTAAGACAAGTTAACTCAATTTAATTGGATCTAACATCTAAAATATCAAATAATTTTCTAAGATTTAACCCAGATAGGATTCATTAAATCAGGAGATTTACAGGCCTTATTAAATCCTACTTGCAACCAAACAAACTATTCAAGCTGTCTATATTTAGTGTAATCTATGCTTTAAACCAACAGACTGCGTACCCAGGCCTGTTGGTTGGAATCCACGGTATAAGGCCTCTCAGGTTTGGGGTTCAAATCCCCTCTAGCACAGTTGGTCTTAAGGAGGCGGAGCTCGAATTGTTAGACACATTAGGGGTGACTAGAGGCTTGTATAATAGCTTCTGGCCGTTCCTTATATATATAGATAGATAGATAGATAGATATATAGATATATATTAATTTACAGTTCATTCTGATTTTTCTTCTATTTATATTGCAGAAAAGAATACTTTGAGATACCATGGGCACAGTTGAGGTCAATGGTAGAACCCTCATTTGCAGAAAGAACATTGATAAAACACTTTGACTACTTAACTGATGCTACAATCATTCAATCGCATGCAACGAATGTTACCGATCATGAGGTCCACACGGCTGATGGTCGAACACATCCATATGATTATCTTGTCTTGGCTACTGGCCATCCTGGTTCTGATAAAGCTCACAGAAAGGATAGACTCAGCTATTTTCAGCAAGGCAAGTATATCTAACACCATTTATAGTTTTAATTTAAATATGCATAATTAGACATGGAAACATTATGAAAGTTAGCTCCTATCCCTTATTTTAATTCTAGTTGCAATTTATTTGTTCTATAGCGTGATAAATATTGTTGCTATCTTCTGATTAGAACATTTGCAATGAATTCATAGATTATGAGAAGATTAAGTCATCAAACTCTATTTTGATCATTGGTGGTGGTCCAACTGGCGTTGAGCTCGCTGGAGAGATTGCGGTTGATTTTCCTGAGAAGAAGGTTACCATTGTCCATAAAGGGCCAAGGTTGATAGAATTCATAGGTCCAAAAGCATCCAAAAAGGCATTCAATTGGTTGGTTAAAAAGAAGGTGGAAGTCATTCTGGGACAAACAGTAGACCTGGAGTCTTTGTCTGAAAGTGGAGTTTATGTTACATCAGGTGGAGAGAAAATCTCAGCTGACTGCCATTTTGTTTGTGTGGGAAAACCAGTAGCTTCATCATGGCTGCATGATTCTATCTTAAAGCAATCCCTGGACAAAAAGGGGCAGTTAATGGTTGATGCGTACTTGAGAGTGAAAGGCCATGATAACATTTTTGCTATTGGAGACATTAATGATGTCCCTGTATGTATTTCTACTCTGAATTCTGTTTATTTGTAATGTTAAAAGAGTAAATTGCGAGGATAATCCCCTGATTGTTTAAATAGAGCTATTTTAGTTCCAGAGTCTATAGAAATACCAAATTAATCCCAGACACATTAAATTGGGGCTGAAATAGTCTTTTGTTGAGACTATTTTAGCCCATATTAAAAGAGTTGGGACTGAGTGACACTTTATAGACTCTGGGACTAAAATGACCCTCTACAAAGAGTTGGGGAACTATTTACACTTTTCTTGTTAAGAAAGTCTTGTTTTATAACTAAATTATAATGTTGCACTGCATCTTAATGCCTCTTCCTCCATATCTGATATGCTTGCTCTTCATTACATTGGCAGGAGATCAAGCAAGGGTTCCTTGCAGAGAAGCATGCTTCAGTGGTGGCCAAGAACCTGCAATTATTGATTAAGGGAGCTCCTGAGAAGAAACTTGCAACTTATACAGCTTCCCCAGCCATTGCGATAGTTTCATTGGGAAGAAAGGAAGGAGTTGCCCAGCTTCCCTTTGCCACACTCTCTGGATGCTTGCCAGGGAAGATCAAATCAAAGGATCTATTTGTGGGGAAGACAAGGAAGACATTGGGGCTGAAATCCACGTAAATGAATCATTGTATGTGCTTTATATAGTTTTGAGTGCTTCTATTTTGTATTAAATGATTTGTTTTCCTATTTTTTATTATCATCGTTTTTGTTTTTGTGGGTGTCAAGACTTTCATTGTCGTTTGTTACATTTCAGCTATGAAAACTCTATTTTGCATATATGGGATCATCAAAATGGTATGTTATCATATTAAAATGTGAGAAATTTCTGTAAATTGCTCATTTCATAAATTCTTCAAACACTATCATCTCATGTTTTTTGCTCCTAATTTTTATAACTTTTGAATGGGAATACATCTACTTGGCCATATGTGATGTAATTGGTATTTCTTAGTCGATAATAATCGATGATGTATTGGAGGTTCATGTTTTAGATATGTATACATATTTACATGATGGCACGTGCTTGTGTATATCAACTATTTTCTATGAACCATTTTTCAATTTTTGTACATCATAAATAGTTTTCTTTAATAAATTACAAGACAAATAAAATTAATAGCCATTGAAATGAGCTGCTGCTAATGCCGATCTTGAGTTTATGATTTTGAATTTAATTCTAAAAACATGGAAGGGAACTTATAATTATGTTTGAGTTATAATCATAACTGCATAATGTCAACTCAATTTTGGTACACATTATTGATAACAACGAGAAATATTTTGGAGAACAGACTAGTGCAACTATTGAAAGCTGTAACTACCCCTTATTTAATTCATTTGGATATATTTTCTTACTTTGGCATTATTATGAGATATTATTGATGGCTCAAGACTTACCTGCAACCATCATTTATGTCATGGTCATCATTGCTTCAAGGCTCATGTTGTCACTTTCATTTGTGTCATGATCATTAGCACATTAAACATAATGATACAACATTCATTTGCTTTATTGTCATATGTAATCCTTAATATTCTACCATATTAAAAGAAATTTGAGCCATACACATGGCACAGTGATATACCACTAAAGTATTAATTATGACATAGACATTTCAACTTTTATAACAATATTTCTCAGGAATACTCTCTGAAACTCTCAAGAATCCACTTAAAAATACAGAGAGACTCATGTAATTCTTTGTCATTACATATTGTATTGAGAGAATCATAAATATTGAAATTTAATGATATCTAAGACATGAAGGCTTTATAAATTTCTGAAGAAAGATAAAACATACAAAGAATGAATCAAATGCTCATTATAAAGATAAATTTATAAATTATTCATTAAATGAATCAAATGCTTGTTATGGCACTGCTATAAATAGCAGCAGTCAAACATCTCAAAGGATAACTACTCCTACAACATACATACAACCTCTTATGAACCTTTTATATTAAAAGAGATTATTTTGTACTCTTTCTTAATATGCAATGATTTTTTTTTTTTTGACTTGTTGCATAATATATTTAATCTACATGAGTTCATTGATTTCTCGTTTCATTACTATATCTCCTCGTAATACTTTGTCTCCTCATAGAGTATTCAAAGTGTAACTTCGGATCGTAAATAAATAAATTCTTCTGATATCTGGTGAGCGCGAATTTTTTTCATTCATATCTTTTTCATCATTTATGTGAGATTACTGAAGCCAAATTATTCCTTCTAATAAATGATATCGGCCTCATCAATTAGAAAAGAAAACTATTATTGGTGATAATTTTATTTTTCTCACTTATTTCAATATTCTTATGAACAACTCATCCTCTACTCTTGAAGTCTTGGAGGAGCTTATTCCATTAAAGTTTAAAGTTCCTCTTCTCAAATTATATAAAGGTGCTACTATCCTCATTGATAATTTAAATGTGTTTGAGAAGGCCATTTCTCTCCACAACATCTCAAATCATGTTAATTATAGGATTTTCGCCATCATTTTCCAAATTTCTTTGTGAAATGGGATCAATAACATGCTTGCTTCAACTATCAGTACTTTTATATAGTTTCTTTGGATCTATCCAGTGCAATTATTTGTTCTCTAAAGTTCATTGGAGGCTTCTCAGACTTTTTTTTGTATCAAACAAAAGGAGAGATTTGGAAAGATAGTCACTATAACTAAAGCATAAATACACTATTTTAGGTAGCACCTGCATAAATAGGTCAACAACTATCACTCCAATATCAATGATTTCCAAAGCCAACTTCGAGTCTTGAGCCCTAATTAATTTGAAGTTACAATCAAAATATTTTTGCCATTTGAAGAAGTATATATATTTGATCACTAAGATCTTGATGACGACCATCTTGGTGAGAAGTTGTTTAGGATATACTTAATTCAACAACTTTATCAAGTGGAAAATGGTTAGCAAGCAAATGAGATGAGGGCAAAGAAGCCTAGTGTGCAATTGTACATTGATGATAGAAGAGGTGTTTTCTATAGGCAATAATGATGAATCTCATTGATGAAGCCATTTGTTTTTTATTCTCCTTTTGGATTATTTTTCGATAGAAAATAATTTAATTTATTAATTAATGTTAAAGTGTGGAAAATATTAATTGTTATGTGCCAAAAAATTCACGGTGTTAGAGTAATAATTTAACGTCTTAACACGATATGAAGATTCATCATACACACAAATAATGAAAAGAAAACAACTGTAGACATTTATAATTTTACAAAAATATTTAAGCAATAATAGCTACAATTAGGCTGTAGTTCCTGCTGATAATAGCGATTGCGGGCCAAAAAATATGCAGTTAATTGCGACGAAGGTAATAGTTCACCACAAATGTTATAGACAGTGGTTGTAATACCCTCGTTGTGGAGGCATGCGCCTGTATCAAAATTTGATCCAAAATCTAAATAAACATTTATCTAATTATAAGAAAAGGAGTTTTTTTTTCTTTTATTTTTTTTCAAAAAAAAAAGTAAATTTACCCCCATAATGAATGGACTCTCAATTTAGAAGACGGGCTTGATATTATTTTTCAAGATGAACAATTATTGTTTAAGAACCTTAGCATTTTAAATAGTTGGCAATGAGAACATAACTTTGGTCTTTTCTCAATGACCACTTTCTACCAACAATTTGCTCTCATGGAATTAATTTTAAATGAAATATAAATAGCTATAAAAAACTTGTGTCTTAAAAAGAACTCTAGCAATAATGGGTCTTGAGACAAATAATGACAGGCTAGAAAAAGAGCATGTTTATTCTTTTAAGAAGATGTAAAAGTAGAACATGGATAAACATGTGAACTTAGGGAAACATCCTCCTTAACCAAACCCAAAGGTGGCTGAGAGCAACTACTAATAAAGTCAACAGGAGAGTACTTACCAATTGTAAAAAGATTAGCTGAATCAGTATGACCCACATAATATATAAGAGAAATTCCATTGCCCAACTAATGGCAGGAGCAAGATGACCACTGAAGCACAATTAATAGAGCTAGCAAGCCATTAACATGCTTAAGGGCAAGAATCATGTGAGATGTTGACACTCAAAGGGATTTCAAGTGATATTTAATATCAAATATTTAATCAAGGATTTCTTTCTAGAGAATTATTGACAAAAGAGTTATATGACGAAAGTATCAGTTTAAAGTTCATTATGACATGACAGATGAAAACTTAAATGTTTTTAAATATGAATGCTATTAACTTTTAAGAAAGTTTTACATACTTTTTGAAAACAAAAAACATTTTAGAAGTTCAATCATTCCATCCTTATCATCATAAGATTATGTGTTAAATCACAATGTTTTATCAAATACTCATCTACATTATCTATTTCAATATTCCTAGGAAGAATATCAAAGTTTTGAGCAACTCCATTTGTTATATGAAAAATGTGTGTTCATAGGCAACCTTTCTAAACTTTTTGAAGAAAGAAAAATGAGCTCAATGTTTAATAAAATATCTTTTAATTAATAAAAAGCATTCATAAACTTTTTTTCTTATAACAAAACTATTTTATTGCAAGTATGTATTTAAGCTGAGTGAACTTAAGAATTTATAATGGTTGACTTGATGCTATTTATTTAGGCATTAGTGCAATTAAGATATACATGCATTTTAAAAAATACCTATGAATATTATATGTTTTATTCAATGAAGTTTTTCAATATTGCAAAGTAGATAACAAAATAACACTAAAGCGGTGTTTGGTTACAAATTAATTTTACGTTAAATTGGGTGAGCTCGAGCAACGGAGGAATAAATCGGATTTACAATTGGATTTTTTAAATCTAGATTTAAATGGTAACAATGACGGACGATTGAAAAGCAAGATGGATTGTGAGAAAATTGGATTTAACAGAGAATTGTATTTACTATTTTTATTTTTTAAATGTTTGGCTAGATTATTAATTAATTATGATTAGTGAGAAAATTGGATTTAACAGAGCATTGTATTTACTACTTTTATTTTTAAATGTTTGGCTAGATTTTTAATTAATTATGATTAAATCCTATAAATAATGTGTTCTCAAGCACTGCTTAAAAGTATTATTTAGTTCTTAAAACTTAGGATGTGTTTGTTTATACTGCGACTATAGAAAAACTCAGTTCAAAAGCCGTTGTTGAAAATCTGTTATTCAGAAACAGGTGTTTCAGATGCAATTTATCTGTTTGAAAAACACAGTTCTGAAATTGCTACCTGTTGACTAATGATTGTAATACCCCTCAGTATGTAAACACAATTTTGGAAGTGCTGCTCGTGGGAAAAATCCAATGTATCACTCATAACACCATAAATGAGTTTAAGGAGAAACACTAACCAAATTTTATGCCCTCAAAGTAATCATACAAGCATAAGTTCAACATAAGCTGCATCTCAGCCATAAAGACGAGTTTGCTTTAAAAAAACCCTCTAGTTCTGCAGTTTGTCCTCCACAATACATAAACATCACCAAAACATATACAACATTAACAACAATAAAACAATGTTATGATTACAAAATCAAACAAAAGCAAGTTCTTCATAAAAAATTTCAAGACTTTGAGATCATTTTTCACCGTATCATTAAATGCATTTATCTTCTCATCACTTCACTCTTGTAGTGCATCCCTCGGTTCATTGAAAAAAATTGCAATCTCTATTCGTTAAATTTTTGGGACATCTATAAAACTTTCGGCCAACATTGTCCCATTTTGCGTCATGAATACAACACATAATAGGTTATAATCACAAAATATTGATCGATATTTGGTCCCCTTAGAGCTTACCGAGTTGTTGAGCTCATTTTCGTTAAAATAATCCTATAAATTAATGACCAGCACTTAAAAATGTGCGAAAAGAAATAAATAGGTAAAGAGAAAAGGAAATGAAGCAACTAATATTGTAACAAATCTAACAACACCATTACTCTTTTAATAGAACAATGAAAATTTTGAGGAATAGGAGATAGAAAAATTTTGAGTGCAGTATCAAGCACCCAAAACTTGTTCTTTATCGACAAACCTCTAAACAAAATAATGAAAATGCAGCCAAAAGCAATTGTTTGTGATAAAAAAAACTTTAGACGGATATTTACATATGTATTGACATATCTCACAACTGAACATTCATATTTATATACAAAAATTTTGGATGGGTACCACAAAAGTCAAACTAGTGTCAAAATAGCCCACAACAAGCAACATTAGCATACAAATGCTTCATAGTTAAAAACTAAAAATGAAGAGGCCCGAAAAAGAATGGAAAATGGATGCTGCTAACCTTAGCATGCACTTCCTCCATGAAAACCCTTTTCTTCCAAACACCAAACATTCTGTCAATTACATAATGTAAATATGAGTGACACTTATTGAACATTTCTTTCCTTCCACATACTATCAAATTTTGAACAAATATGCTGAATGCCTTTTCCTTTGCTTTCATTCCAATAAATAATAGTTTGTACAATCTATTTTAGGTACATAATATTCTGTATAAACTATTTTAGGTAACTTAATTAGTACATATGCCTAATCTAAATATTCAACTAAAAGGAAAGATTTCATGCAAATATAATATTTCCTTCTTTGCAGTACTACGAAGAAGGAAACTCTTTATTTACTCATGATTGATATCTCACCTCAAATTGATATTTTGTAATCAAGAAACATCAATTTGCCGATAAGAAACTGATGACGTTGTCGAGAAAGAGTCTTAGTAAATATATCAGTCATTTGAAGATCAGAGGGGACATCAGGAAGAGATATAATGCCATCTTTATAAGCTTCTCGAATGGAATGACAATCCACTTCAATGAATTTAGTGCGCTGATGAAAGACGAGATTAACAACAATCTGGATGACACTCGTATTATCTGCTTGAAGAGAAGTAAACTCAAGCTGGGGAAAACCAAACACAGCCAGCACACCCCGAAGCCAAATGATCTCAGAACAAGCAGAGGACATAGCGCGATATTCTAATTCAATAGATGACTTAGACACTCGATCTTGTTTTTTGCTCTTCCAAGAGATTAAAGAGTTGCCGAGAAACATGCACCATCCAGTAATAGATTGGCATGTATTAGAATAACCAGCCCAATCAACATCACTATAGGTTGTTAAGTTGATAAGAAACTTCGCCGAAAAGAACAAACCACGATGATGAGTACCTTTCAAATACTGAACAATACGTCGAACTGCAACTAAATGAAGATGTGTAGGGGCTTGCATAAATTGACTAACTTGTTGTTCAACAAATGAAATATCAAGACGTGTAATAGTCAAATAATTGAGACTCCCAACAAGTTGTTGATATAGAGATGATTTAGATAGGAATTCACCACCATTCTGTTGATATTTGACATTTAATAAATGTCAGAAACGTGAACCTCAAGTCATAAGAAATAAGTTAATGATCCCAAAGTTTTCATATGAAAAGAACCTTGATGACACTTCTGTAGCTGAGAAATTCAATTGATTGTCAGATCCCGTGTGATAATATCATCAACATAGACTAATAACAAAACAATTTTCTTATTAGTTTTGCAAATAAATAACGAAGAATCATATTGATTTTAAATAAAAGAGAAGCTAAGAAGGGTATTACGAACTTTTCAAACCAGGCTCGTGGAGCTTGTTTTAAATCGTATAGTGATCGTTTGAGCTTACAAATATCATGTGAAGGTGTAGAAAACATGTCCGGAGGAGGAGTAATATAGACATCTTCTTTGAGATCCCCATGTAAGAATGCATTCTTAAAATCCATCTGCTTTAAGAACCAGCTTTTATATACAACAATAGATAACACCAGTCGTACAGTTGTCATCTTAGCTACAGGTGCAAATGTTTCTTCATAATTAATCTCATGTTCTTGTCGATTGTCAAGAGCTACCAATCTTGTCTTATATCTGTCTAGAGATTCATTAGATCAGAGTTTAAGAGAGTAAACCCATTTACAGCCAATGGGTTTAATATCTGTAGGACATGAAACAATATCCCAAGCGTGATTATCTTGAAGTGTCTGAAGTTCCTCTTGCATTGCTTTGACCCCAGCAAGCCTATTTTGCAGCTTGAAAGTAAGAGGTAGGAACAGTAATATTAGTTAGAATTGCAAAACATTCGTATCTATTTGGAGGACGGATAAGCCGAGTTGATTGTCGAAGACTGATTAGAGCAATTTCTAGATTAGGGTCGGGGAGGATTAAAGGTGAAGGGGGCAGGTGTCGTGTGTAGACAATGTCTGGCATGAACCGTTTATCCATAGATTAATTATCAAATTGTAGAAGTGTAACTGTATCTGGTGTCGATACATGATGCTGAAAGTAATATTCATGCTCAAAGGAAATCACATTCCGAGAAATATGTCAATGATTATTAATTGAATCATAACACACAAAACCTTTATGATTATGACTGTACCCTATAAAGGCACATCGTCTTGACTGAGCTGCCAACTTATGAAGTTCATGAGCAGGTAGATGAACAAAGAAAACACATCTGAAAGTATGTAGCATATGATAATTAGGATTCTTACCAAAAAATTGATAATAAGGAGATTCATACTTCAATTGTTGAGATGATAAATGATTAATGAGATAAATTGCAGTAGACAAAGCTTCAGTCCAAAATTTAGCTAGAACAGAGGATTCTATCAGTAATGTACACACAATATCTAATAGATGTCGATTTATTCGTTCAACAACTCCATTTTGCCGTGGTGTATAGGGACATGAACATTGTGAAACAATACCTTTGTTATAGAGAAATGCTTGAAAGTTATTAGACATGTATTCACCGTCATTATCTGATCGTAATGTTTTTATGCAAGTAGAGAACTGAGTTTCAACATATGCTGAAAAAGTTTGAAATGCAGTAAAAACTTCTGCTTTAGAGCACAAAAAATATATCCAAGTAAATTGACTGAAATCATCAATAAATGTCACAAAATATCTATATTGAGCATGTGAAATAACGAGTGTAATTCCCCAAACATCACTATAAATAATGTCAAAACATTTATTGACACGACTGCCTGAATTAGGAAAAGGTAATGCCTTACTTTTTCCAAGTTTACAAATAAAACAGTCAAAACTTGTATATGTAGAATGAAAAACACCACTTTTAATTAAATGTTTCAACATCTTATCATTTGGATGACCTAGTATTTTATGTCAGATGCCTGCCTTATTCTCAACAACTGAAGAAGCTAATGAAATATTCTGAGGAAATGTGAATTGTAATGGAAATAGTCTGCCCACTTTAGGCCTCTTCGCTATCACTTTCCCCGACACATGATCCTGTACAGTACAACCATCACAAGAAAAATGTACGTCACAGTTATTATCTACAATTTGACCAACAGAGAGTAAATTAGTAGATAATTTAGGAGGAACCAAGTCATGTCTGAAGGAGAAGTTAATATCACCAACTGTCGTAATTGAAATATTATTTCCATCGGCAACCTGAATATGTTGAGTGCCAGTGTACGGTCATTGGTTATGCAATAAATTAGTTGTGTCAGTCATATGATTTGTGGCGCCTAAATCAACAAACCAAGGAGAAGGAACCGAAGTAATAGTTTTACCTTTCCCTTGAAGGCCGAGAGCAGAAAGATAGAGAGAATCATCTGTTGAACCATATCTGGTGTGACAATTGCTTGATTATTGCCAGCAACTGTGGGTGTCGAGCCAGGATTGTGAGTTTCAGATATCGTGGCATGAAGTGCTTGTGGTTTGCAGTTCTCGAGTCGTGTAGGAAACTCCGTAAGAGTATGTCCCTTTTGCTTGCAATAATTACAATACTTATTTTTACAATTTTGTGAAATATGACCAAATTTCTTGCAGCTGTAGCACTGCACTGGTCTCTTCCCTTTGGTCTGAGCAGCATATGCTATATTAATTATTTCTGATGATCCACATGTTGTACTAATAGCAGCTTGTGTCGCCATTCTTTGTTCTTCGCGCAGTAATTCACCAAAATAAATATCTAAACAAGGAACCAGATCTCTGTTCAACAACCCAGCTCGAGCAATTTCAAATTCAGGTCTGAGCTTCATTAAAAACTTATCACGGCGACTTTCTTCATGAATAGCCTGAAGACTAACTAAGTTCTCCTTAGCATAGATAATGCCGGTATATTAGCTCCATAAATTTAGAAAGCCAGAATAATATTGTTTAATTGAAAGATTGCCCTAACTATAATTTCTTTATGTCAAGTTCCAATTGGAAACGCTTAGCAGAATTATCTTGATTGTAAACGCGTTTCAAGTATTCCCACGTTTCTTTATTTACTCATAATTGATACATACCACTTGACTTGCCCTTTCAAAATCTGGTATATGTTATTTTGTGTTGAAGAATGACTTAAGAAATCCACGCTGCAATGTATATCCAACATCAACCAAATAAAAATTTCCTGCAAGATTCCTCTTTAAAAATTAGGCATGTTGTAAACATTCAAGAGTGGTTTAAGAAATCCGCATTGCAATGGATACCCAACATCAACCAACTAGTACTTTCGTGCAAAATTCTTCCGACATTAGGCATGTTGTAGACAAATTAATGAACATCATTGTCAACCAAGCTTGTGGAGGATGGGGAAATTCGAGCACACATGCTCAGGTGGTGAATTTGAATATCTGACTACCGCGTGCGCTACCCTCCAAACCAACTATGACGAAGGAAAAAAGATATATTGAAGTTGCACGTTGCCATTATATTTTGTGTTGTTGCATCACACTGTTCAATGCATGTGCTGTTTTTCAGTATTTGGCACACACACATCAACATGTGTCCCATTAATGATACTAATACAATCTTGCATCACATCTATATTATCCTATATTTTATGTATGTATGTTTTCGAGAAAATAAGTCTATATTAAACATACCTTGAAGTATGACATATATCGATGATCACATGAAATTTGTCATGAATAGTTGGGAAAGTTGGATCTTCAGGTTTGATGATGTCGTAAGACATGCATACCAAAACATTCAAGCCAATTGAGAAGTATGTAATGACGGTTTCAGATGAGCGTTAAAATCTCTCACTACTTGCTCATATAGATTGATTATGCGATAATCTTACTGCTAATACCCCTTATGAACTCATTTTTGATGACCCATGTAGACCATAAGTATTGTGGAGCTCACTTAATAGATTCGTAAAGATCAATTGACTCATGAGAACATGATATGAAATTTCGTCAGATGACCTAGCATTTCATCTATCCTTTTGTCACTTGTGTAAGTTGAGGTCATGTATGGTGTCCAAGAGATATATGAGCCATAATATAGGACCAGCAGATGGACAGTCGTTGTAATAATTTTTCAGCAACACATCCTATGGTCTAAGTTGGTAGAATCCATTGTTGAAAGAAGTAACAACATTACCGCATGACAATATATGATAACCAACAACTTTCAATGAAATATAACACAACATAACAATGAAATAAGAGATGAATGATAACATCATACACAAACTACAGCGTGTGGGACCCTCAAAAAACAAAATAAAACCTGTGCAATAAATAACTGTTCTAACATAAAGTAAGAAAAAAATGTAGACGTCAACGAAATGTTCCTTGGACAATACTTTAACCACACAAGAAGCTCTTTTTGAATAATAAAGTGTAATTATCAAACTATACTTGAGCAAAATTTGAACGATATAGATTAGTGATCATCCTTTTCGTAGAAGTAGCGTAGATTATAAACCCTTCACTCAGATGCCATAAATATAAATACTCCCTCTTGACGGGATCCTCAAGCAATTTCATGGAGTGTAGATATAATGGAATATCCTCGTAATCTTCCACAGTTTACTCTAAAATCTTCATCACATTAGAGAAAAATGAAAAAGGTTTTGTAGCGTTAGACTCAAAAAAAAAAAAAAAAAAATTAGTGCATGCCATGACCAATCAGATGTTTGGCTCCGTAGAAATGTGGGCTCAATCCTTTTGATTTGACTTTTTCTTGCTTTTAATGAGGGTGGCATCCCAACATGACTTTATTTAATATGTTCATTAATCTCATGTGTTGATCTTTAAATTGATTCATTGGGATTTTGTTATGTTTTCGTGATTCTCGAGGAGTCAAGATATGACCACCAGTTGCAACAACATTGCTAAACATAAGATTAAGTTGCTTCTTTAGCTCGGGCTCAATGTCACCATACCAAATTTTTTTAGCATTTGACACAGCTTGTTATCTCGAATAATTAGAAGATAAAATTAATATTTTTCAATTTTTACATACACATGAAATAGAATTAGTAGTGATTTAGAAATTATTTCACCTCTAGTTTCTCCTTCCACCAATCAATTGATGCATCATCGGTGTTTTTAATCGGATCCCAACCGAGTTAGATAGAACCTTTTGAGTTCTTTCCAAAATTTTCAAACTTTTTTTAACTGGTCTCATTTGTTTTTTAATTGAGTTGTATCATACAGTCTTCCTTTTTTTCTTGAAAATTTTTTGTAATATTTTGCCAACTTTTTTTACTGAAATGGGTGGTAGGTCCGCTTATTAATTCAATCTCTTTTAAATATAAGTTACAAATAATCATTTTTGCTTCTTTTTTCCACACGGCGGTGTTGTGCTATTTCTTGTGTTGCCCATATGTTAATATATCTAATAGGTTAATATAGATTTTTAAAGATTTGACAAATGAGAGAACATTCAAGAATTATATTAAAATAAAATTTGCACAATTATCCAGGATGACAATAGTTAAAAAAAATAATTTTGTATACATGTGCGCATCTACCATTGTCAATTGAAAAAAAAATATATGATATATATATATGTCTCTGTGTGTGTCTATATATATATATATTATATAAAGAATGGTCGGACGCTATAATACGAGCCCCCAACTACCCTCATATGCCTAACTACTCGGTCCCGCACTGCAAGGCGGATGTACTCAGGCGGACTCCGACTCATGATCCTAAGAGACTCATAACTTACAACGTAGCTACTAACCAAAGAGTCTCGACGTTGACACAAATAACACAACTCACACACACAAACTAATCTCATTATTTCCATTCGTGTGAAGGAGTAATAGGCAAGTTAGTAAAATTGCATGAGGTTCCCCTCAATAATTTCACAAACAAAACCAAGTGATCTTATTATTTAAAATATGTTCAAATTCTGTATAAATTTATATGTGCAGCAAGTTTTCAACTAACACAAAAAATGTTCATTTGTGTGCACGAGATGGCGAAGGAGAAACAAGCAACCAAAGGGAAATGACTCCATTTTTTCATATATGCACATATTCTTTAGGATGTATGGCAACTTCGCACACTAGCAAAATAACGAAAATAGTTACATTAGATTCCACTCAACAAGTTCATAAGCAAATAATAAATAAATAAATAAATAAACAACTACGTAAGCATAAGCATTCGGACAGTGACGACAATTATATTTCTGCTTTGTTTGGGGGTTGGCATCCTCACTGAGAAAATATTGCATCCGGAGTCCGGACACAAGCAATATCCAGACAAAGAAAGCGATACACTGGCGGGTCAGGTTTTATTTTTCTTCAGCTCCTCCGGTGAATCCTGTCAGTTTTCTAGAAGTTGCTTACGTCCGAATAGTGGCGACAATTATATTTGTGCTTTGTTTGGGGGTTAGCATCCTCATTGAGAAAATATTGCGTCCAGAGTCCGGACACAAGCAATATCCGAACAACGAACGCGAGACACTGGCGGGTTAGGGTTTTATTTTTCTTCAGCTCCTCCGGTGAATCCTTTCAGTTGTCTAGACTTTGCTTACGTCCTAATAGTGTTGACAAATATATTTGTGCTTTGTTTGGGGGTTAGCATCTTCATTGAGAAAATATTGCGTCTGGAGTCCGGACACAAGCAATATCCGAACAACGAATGCGAGACACTGGCGGGTCAGAGTTTTATTTTTCATCAGCTCCTTCGATGAATCCTGTCAGTTGTCTAGACGTTACTTAAGTCCTGTCTCCAAACATAATATTTTTACTCTTTCTTATGTGCTAATTTGAGAAGAGAGGGAGAAGAACATTAAACTTGTAGGAATACAAAATAAACAAGTTCGTTTTCCTTATGTGCATGGTTCGGGCCGCACCATCTGAAGCGCACGAGCCAAACGAGTTTAAACTACGTTTTGGTTTAAGCCATGGTTTAAAAAGCCAAAACAAACAGGGGCTTATAATGCTAAACAGTCGACGGCAGGGAACAAATACCTCCCTAGGGTTTTGTTTTTCTTGGTTT
>NEWO01000031.1:2341566-2443889 GCA_003013225.1 Phalaenopsis aphrodite
GCTACTAAACACATTTCATAACAGAAAAGAATTGGATTTCCATATGCATTATTTAGCCGTAGATACCAAAATTTTTTGGCAGGGTTCCTGTTTTCATTTTGTCAGAAAATTTAGAATCTTTGTCATCAACAGTCGGTGTCATGGCACTAAAATTTTTTCAAACTCTGAAATTAATGCTACCATGCTTTTTATTTTTTTTTGGATATTATGTGTGCATTTTTTTTTCATTTAATTACAGTTTTTTGGTTTTCTGTATCATTTATAAGATGAGTATAATAGCATTTCGTATCTTCCAATTTGTAAACTTATTTCAGGATGCCAATAATATTTCGTGGAGATTTGGCGGAAATTGCTGCATGCCATTTGAAAACAAATGATATCATATATGTATCTGGGCAGCTTACTGGAGACGATCTTGCTCATACACATGAGGATACTAGGGAAAATATCAAGGTGTAGTTTTATTTGATTGTTAATGGATTATCTTACTTCAATTGTTGGATTGACTTAACATTGCTAGCATTTTTCCTTTTGAGTTTTAATGCTTTAGTTTTGACATGTTTTTTGCACTTGTTGATATCTAAGATTGTACATGCTTGATCAACTATTTTAAGATGGATTTTTTTTTAGTTTTCATTCTTATCATTTTTCTGTATGAAAAGATCAAAATTTTCAAAGTCGCATTTGTAAATGATAGCTTAAGACTAGTGTACACCACTGGGGCGGATTACCAACAACTGAATGTCGATTATCAAGTATTGACTGCCTAGTATTGACTATTAAGTGACTGTTGCGTGTTGCGTGTTGCGTGCTAAGTGATGAGTGCAACTGTCTAGATCAAGTTTTAACCATCAACATGGCTAGCTATTTGGCATTGTCTGAATTTGAGTTTGTATTTAGGCTATACACGTCATGTAATTTAATGTTTACTATATCACACTTTATTATAGGGTTTAAAACTCCTAGATTCTCATATAAATATGGGATCTTAGAGAGAATATGACACAAAATAGAACAAAATGGAGAAAAATGATTCATGTAGCCGACCCCACTCAGTGGGATAAAGGCTTGTTGTTGTTATTGTTGGGGAGAGCCGTGGTAACTCTCTTTCTTAGCTTTCAAGACCTCTTCGGGGACTTTTTTCTTATTTCAGAGGATTTCTGTTGTATCTCTCATTTTTTTCTTTGATTCAAGACTTTGAATTTTTTCCCTTGTTTGGAGGGTAATTTTATGCTGTATTCTTTGGATTTGAGATACTTGATAGATTTTATCTCTTGCACTTTTAAGTTCTTTTCATGTCTTTTCTATTTTTTAGTGCTGGTAAAGTATTGGCATAACACAAATAAATCTAAATTCAATTTTTTTTAAATGTTGCGAGCATGGAGATATTCATTGTTTATGCGTAGAGGTTGTAGAGGGATGACAAAAACTAAGAAGATATCTCACCAAAGGAGATTTGATCTAGGCGATCCACTTTGCCAACTCAAAAATACTTATGACACATGTCGTATATGCAAATTATAGAAACTATATAAAGATTTAGTTAGAAGAGATCATTTGGGACTATCAGATTTAGTCGGCTTACTCAATTGGCCTTAAACTCTTACAAAATAAGACACCCACATATTTAAAATTACAGACTCTCATAATCTCTCTTTTCTAATTTTATTTAATTACATTATATTTTTATCAACACATGTACTAAAACCTTGAATAAAAGAGAGCACAAAAAAAAAAGTAATGCAAGCATTACTCACTCATTGAAATGAGTTCATCAGTGGTTGTCGTGGAACTTGTCCCATTTGAATCTCTTGGAACTTGCCCCTACAAATCCATGCGCTGAGAGTGAAAGGGAATTCACCTAGTCTTTAGAAATTTTTTTGCAGTCGATTAGTTCCTAAACTTCTTCAAGCAACCAATCACTCACATTGAGGAATAATCACAAATAAATAAATAGTTTTTTTTTTTATGAAAATAATATACTAAATTTTTTATCAATGTCAAAGGCAATTATATGCATTCTCACTTAAATGACTTGAGCTCAAACCTTAAGCGTCAAAATTTGTTAACCTCATTCGCTCTACTTTCAAGCCCTAACCTGGAGTTTGACCTCCCATTGCAATAAGATTCATAAGAAGCAGCACATGAT
This sequence comes from Phalaenopsis aphrodite, assembly GCA_003013225.1. Lineage (NCBI taxonomy): Eukaryota > Viridiplantae > Streptophyta > Magnoliopsida > Asparagales > Orchidaceae > Phalaenopsis > Phalaenopsis aphrodite. The sequence continues at coordinate 2,343,716 of NEWO01000031.1, forward strand.
CCAATCTTTGACAAGTCTAAATGCTGAGCGCCCATGAAGATTAAGATTTCATGAAGAAGTGACATTTTAAAGACGGCTAGGGCTTTCCTGAGTAAGTAGCAGTAAGGGGAGCAACTATAAGTAAGATGGGTGAAGGACACGATGCCAACAACCGGGTTTAAATGGCTGAATGAGCCAACCCATATTATAACAATTTTTTATATGGATTAATTCACCTATGAGAGCTCGACAATCTTGGCAACAACAACAAGCCTTTATCCCACTAAGTGGGCTTAACTACATAAATCCCATTTTCTTCATTGTGTCCTATTGTCATATTTTCATTTATCACTAAATGGGCTTAACTACATAAATCCCATTTTCTTCATTGTGTCCTATTGTCATATTTTCATTTAATTTTAATAAATAAAGATCATTTCTTATACAACATGCCCGAGTTTTTTTGGGTCTACGTCTACCTTATTTAACAGAAGTCAAATCTAAAAAATCTATTCCTTTTACTGGGTCATCAAGTAGTTGACGTTTAATGTGACCAAACCATCAAGACGACTCTCTCTAATCATGCCTGTCATAGGAGCTACACCAACCCATTCATATAGCCGTCTTAGATTAAGAGCTACGCCAACCATCTAAGACCACTCATATACTTAGTTTTATGCTTCTCTTTTATTGGCCAACATTTTGCACCATTAAACATTGCAGGTTGCACCACCATCTTATAAAATTTTCCTTTAATTCTAAGTGATAATACTTTTTTATCACACATTAGGCCCAATGTATTCCTCCATGTTAACTTTTGAGAATTGAAATTTATTTTTCATTGATAGAAAAAGGGGTATAAATACACATTACAAGACTTAAATAAAAGGAAAGATCAAATAAAGGAAATACAGAAATTCAAAAATAAACCACATAGGAACCACATAAGTATGGAAACGAAAGCTAATAATAACTGCAACAGAAATAATAATTCTAATAATTCCAGAACCTTTTGGGACAGTATATTGAAGTATAATGGTGTGAGCTACTTCGAGAAAGTGTCGATTTTTTCTCTCTGTCATCCCATTTTGTTGGGGAGTGTCCGTACACAAGTTATGATTGAGGATGTCCTTATTTACCAATAATTTTCCTAATATAGAGTTAAATAATTTACGGTCATTGTCGGCTCTAAGGACTTGAATTGACGTTTTGAATTGGTCGAAATAAATGAGTGAAAGTTTTTGAAGGTGACAACAATTTTATATTTATCTTTTAAGATATAGACCAACATCATTCGAGTATGATCATCAATCAAGGTTAGGAACCACCGTTTATTAGGAGGGTTCTCATAAGTCACTGTGAATAAGTGAAAAATGAGCGTAAGGAATGTAAGAGGGGCAGATACAAAATGTGATGTTGTTTTGCTAAGTGAAAAATCTTACATTTGAAGCTAACAAGATTTGTATTAGTAAATATCGACAGATACATTTTTTTTAAATATTGAAAACGAAGATGACTCAAATGATAATGCAACAACGCAATAGGACATTCAATTGATTGAGAAAAATTGCAACTACTGGAAGAAGTATCTTCGTTCTCCATGCCTTTATTTTGGAAGAAGTAGAGCTCGAATACCTGCTTAGAAGTTCCAATCATACTCTCCGAACGACGATCCAAAAAGCCACAAACATGAAGAGAATGAGCAACACAATTAATGTCATGTGTCAACTTACTACAAATATAATGTTACACTTCAACAGATTGACATGTAACAGAAATAGCAACGTTAAACTGACTGTTAATACAACGATCTTTTACCAGCAATGGAATTACATAAGTCATCAACAATTATAAGTGTTTCTTTCTCGGAGCATGGATAATATGTCGAGAAAACTTGAGAACATCCAGTCATGTGGTTCGTAGCACTTGAATCAATGATTCATGGATAATATGTCGAGAAAGCTTGAGAACAAAATCATTTTGTGAAGGGTGAAAGACATATTCAACAAAATCATATTATGATAACATGCTTGTGCTGGGCTAGTGAATACGCCAGTATAGAGTCGAAACCCTTTAAATATGTTTACTTGCCAGCCTTTCACCCTTTCGATGTATTCAAAATTTTGTTCATTATGCTTCGTCGGTTGATCATTAGGCTTAGTCTGAGGTATTTGATCATGTTTTCTTGTTAACAGTTCGATGGAGAAATTTCTTTTGGATCTGTCTTCTCCAACTGGTAAGAAAAGTTCTGTAAATACATAACTTTCCTTGTCGGTATATATTCTGCTTTTGAGATTTCAGTCTTCTTGATCATTGCGATATGTATTCATATGGTTCTTCCACACTTATGTTTCCATTGTGTTGTCAGTTTTCAAGATTCTGGGTTGAAAATTTTTAGTAATTTTTCCTTGTGTCGACCTCACATTAGCCTCTTCAGGCTTCTTTTGCAAAGAAATCAATGAGAAGTCTAGCTTTGAGAACGTATTCAAGCTCAATTATTTATGGTATATCGAGATATTTAGATTTTGTTTTCGACTTAATGTTTGTCAATTATTCTTGATCACTCTCTGATCGGCCACTGATCTCAGGAATGAACATTCTTGATGACATTTCACTGTAATTAAAGCAATGAAGAGTTAGATGTCATCTAAAGGCTCAAAATTGGTCTATTAGATTGACTTCAAGTGAGATTTTTAACAGAATGAAATATTTTCAGATGGTTTTCATGTTTCAGAAGCGATAGTAAATCAGGTCTCAGATTTGGATTAAGACTTCAAAGATTCTACAGTAATTGACTCTCATGGGATTTGGGATGCATTCTTTTTGGAAGATCATCAAGTGTCTTGCTCCCACAACCTACTATCAACGAGGGATTCCTGGTAGATAGATAGAGATGTGATGGTGGACGAAGGAGGCATGGTGCTTATAATGAGACTCATAATGGGATGTGATTCATGCATATTCTTATCACAGTTAAACTTATTGTTCGTCGTGTTAAATTCAAATAGAATTGTGGAGTTCTCAGATTTATATGGGTATGTAAATATCATTTTAGGACAAATTTTTCGTTAACGTCAGTTAACCTGATTCTTACTTTAATCTTCACACTTCTGATCCTAAGTGCATCTCAAAATACTTAATTTATTTGTTTAAAATATATATTACACTTTTCAAGGATATTTTAAATTGATCGAGGGTTAAGAAACTAATTCAATTTATCGTAACGTTCCTCATGAATATAATACAATAAAAATTTTCACAAGAAAGTTTAAGTTTCATCGATTAGAGGACGTGTTAGACGTCAATTTTTTATTTAAGCTTCTTTTCAGGGAAGTGGACTATTCACTTCAAGAGTTGGGGCTCTTGCCCTTTGCCTTCTTTTTTTTCCTACTTGTCTTAGAATTATTATATCTGGTTGAGTATGATTCTTTTAAGGATTTTGAACGTCTAATTTCTCTTAATTGATGTTTTTCAAATTTCTCTTAATATGATTTCCTAGTGTATTATATTTCATTCGAAGGTTAGCGTCTAGCTGAATTGTTTCAATTATCAGTTAAAGAGTTTAAAAATGTCCTTGGTTAGTTTATAATATTCAAATGTACATTTCTAATTATTTAAGATTTTTTTAAGGTTCAGGTGAGAGTTTGTTAAAGTGAAGGTCTTGGCTATTTAAAAGCAACATTAACTTTCCCTTTTAATGAGCATTTACACCAAGACATTGCTGAGATTCTCCATATGACATATATAATCCATTATGTAGATTTAAGATAAATAATATCACATTCCTCAAGCATAGTATATGAAACAAAACACAGAAGATATCATCCATACGATCACTACATAAGTAATGTGCTACACCACCATATGATAAGGATATAGTCCAGGAATACTTATATAGTACAACACAACATACATGAAACAAATGCCAGAAAACGAATGAAACTGAGGTGTCTGTCATGCCTCTACTCATCACTGTCTTTCTCCTCCATCTCCTGATCATCCATGGTATAATGGTTGAATGGTGGTGGCGGCAGTCTCTCCCCTCTATGCCTGACCTCAAAACTTTGACGAATATAGCCATATTGGCGCTGATGCTGAACGACATAAAACTCGGTCCGCTTGTGAATCTCGTGCAACTCTTACTCCATGTCTCTTTGTGTAGCTGACAACTTATCTGACGTTTGGTGATCTCGTCTTCTGGTGGCTCATAAGGGGCACAAGGTGGTGCTGAGACGAACTCTCACCTCGCTCGTTTGTGGAGGCAGTAGGTAGTCTGTAGGCCTGAATGGTAGCTTGCGTGATGGGCTTTTGAAGGTGAAGCTGCTCCTCATATCTCTCTCTACTTCAGTAGCATTGCATAAGGTTGTAATGAGACTGGGGTGACCTAAACCCACTGTGGTCTTGTAGCTCGCCATATAAAACATGGAATGGTGGATAAATACCTCGATTTCTATAGATTTACCTTGCAGGATACAAAAATTTAGGACTGCTCCGTCCTTCGTAACATCCGTGAGGCTAGTGGCGGGCAAAAGTCGGGTTACGATAAAGTAATGCTAGGTTTTGGAGATTTTATTCAAGTGAGTTAAGGGACAGTTAATCCTATTCTCCTCCTCTCCTGCCCTCGTCTTCCAACAACCTAGAATCGATAAGAAAGTCAATAATTTGTTGGTAATCAGGGGCGAAGAAATCTGAGTAATCACTGTGGGGAATGTCGGGAATGCAAAATAATTGGTTGATGGTGGTGGGGTCGAAAGCAGCTTACCTACCCCGCATGAGGACTCACCCATCAACGGACTATTTTACGTCGGCATAAAATTCATGGACAAACGAGCCGACGACAAGACTAACAGTAGATTAGAACATTCCTTAAACCCGACTCGCTATCACACTTTGGATCTCACTCCTCTGTGCTTGGAGATTCTCAGGGATCAATTTCTTCTTTAACATGATGCCAGACAAATGTTGGACAACTGCCAAACTGTCAAATCTCCTTTCATTGTAATCGGTAACCCCCCTACCCCTCACTCTTGGCGGAATTGTGGGTGAAAGCAGCGGTTTGATTTGGGAAGGTTTGAAGGAAAAATTGAAAAACTCATAGTGAAATTGTGGAATGAGTTGGGGATCTAACCTAGGATTGCAAGAACTTTCGGATCCAAGCTTTTTTGTGGTCAGTTTTTAGCTCTTGGGGGGTTTTCTCGGCAAACTAGGGCATGGGGTAGCTGTTTAGAGGTGTTGGAAAGGAAAAATTGGCGAACAAGAGGGGGCCAAACTAATATAAGGAGGCTTCGGCGTGATTACGCCCGATTTGAGCATGGTCATGCCAGACCGGTGTCGTTATGTCTGAATTAGGCGTGGTCACACTAAATCAAATTACCCATTTTGGCTTCTAGGTCTCCGGTTTAGCGATCCCACACATGATGGAGTGCCAAATTTGGTTTAAAATGATAAAATTGTGGTCTTTGCTCAATTATGAGACAAATTTGGAGCCTAGGAAAAAGAAATGCTCTTTTGGGTTTTCCAAGTAGGTTTTGCTAGGTTTAACACTTTTGAACCGGCTAAGTGTAAGATTGAACTTTAATCTTTCTTCCAGGATGAAATTGTGATCCAGTAAAATATCCAATCGGTCGTCCAATCTTTTGGTGATCCTGTAATTTTATGAAAAATTCTCGACTCTTGAAATTCTCTGTGATTAATTTTATTGACAATTTTCAAAATATTGCATAGATGTTTGATTAGAATTGACATCCTAAGAGTAGTTCCTAATCCCCAAATTCTTCCAAGTAATTTCCTATTTTTGCAAACCAGTGATTCCAATTTCAATTGCACGGGAGACAGGTTAAGTGTCATGTGTCTTGGGTTCCTAATGGATTTACCAGGTGACTCATATGAGAGGTTTCGAGGAATTCTTAGGATTTCAAGAAGTGACGACATAAACCTTTTTCTGATTCAATGCCATAGTCCGGCGACGATTCTTTGTTATTGGGATTTGAATGTCAACTATGAAAAAATTGAAATCATCGAGACCCTTCCCAAACTTGCTCGGGGACCCACCGTTCAGATGACTTGGACCAAAGGCCAAATTACGTCAGTTTTTAAAGGGGAATATGAGTTTAGAAGACATCTTTTCTGTGATGGGTATGGAAAAGACATCAATAGAGGGTCAACTATAGAATCTTTGAAATTTTTAAATGAAATTAAGACTCAATTTAATTTAAAAAATTGCTCTCCCTAAGGAGAACTGATGATAGAGCATGTTCTGAAAACCCTACTCATCAAACATAGTTTAAATGAGCAGTCAGGAACATGAAAATTAAGGATGCGAGATAGGGCACAAAAACCAGGTAACTTGATGGATCCATTACAAAATGGAAAGCCCAACGAGAGGATTAGTAACCTGAATCTGTAAGGGATACAGATGACACCTAACTCATTATAAAAAAATGGAGAGAAAAACATGTCCCCAACAAAGTTGTCAGAGAAAAGTCTTGGCAAGGGAATTTTTTTGTCGCCACAAATCATATAACTTTTTGTAAGACTTCCATATAACTTGATCATACACGTCATTTTGAAGGATAATATATCTTCCCGAAAGAAGAAAACATTACCTTGAAAATGCGCCGGACCACCTAGATGATGAAAATCTTCGAAAGTCTATGGAACCGGGTTTTTTTCCCTTACCTTGCAAGTGTAACATAAATTTTATTTTAATTATGAGGTCTCGTTCCCTATAAGGGCAAACCCTCATAGTTAATTACATTTCGAAAGCTGTGAGTTCTAGAGAAAGCTCTCGATTAATGTACTGAGTCAGGTTATCAAAAGATTGAACTTTCATAATTGAGGCGTTGGAGAAAAAGGAAGGATCCAAGTTGGAAGAATTAAGCTCTAATGGATGAGACTTACTGTTTGATGGCGGTGTGTCTTTGAAAAAAGTCCAAGTGAATGGATTTAGCCATTGAAAGGAGGAATACTTGATTTGACTGATGGAAATGATTAGAATTCTTAAACTAAATGACAGAGCCGGGTGAGAAGGATTTCTAGATAGAAGTGAAAACCTTAGACTCTACAAGGAATTTTGATGGGGTGGACTAACCTAGAATTTAGGAATAATCTCTTATGTCAGGATACTCATGGCTTTTCGTCGCCCTGAGGACATTGATATCTGTCAAACATAACCAACCTCGTAACTAGGAATGCCCCTTGAGTGACGTGACATATAGATGATTCATAATTTTGAGGCTATCTAAAATATTTTTTCAATAATAGTCTCAGGGGGTAGATTATTTATTCTGTATGTCCTAGTCTTTGGCGCTAACTAAGACACCTGGGAACTTTTGGACGTACCTACGCCGGATTGGGCGTGACCATGCTGAGAAATTTTTTAGCGTGGCTACGTCTGAATTGAGCATGAACATGCCAAAAAACTCCTAGGCATGGCTATACTCGATCCGATCGTGACTACGCCCAAGAACTTCTGGGCGTGGCTACTCCCGAACCAGGAGTGTCCATGTCGGTCCAAGGAGGGGCTCCATGAGTGTGTGTTGAGTTGGATGTGAGTTTGTTGACCAAAAATGAGGTTAGCAATAAGTTGTCAACAAAAGTTGCCCTAACTAGTCTCATGTAGTCTAACTGAACGACTAGGTCAACAATTTATGACTGAACTTCCCACAAAGATGAGCAAAGCATAAGTTTTACTGGTAAGCTGAACAATTTTTTTCTTATACTTTTATTTTTTGAACAATTATCTTTTAAAGTTATAAGAAAATCAGAGAACTATGTTCTGTACTTTTAATACCTAAAACTTTCCAAATAACATGTAACCTGTGAATGTTGTTATTCTGTTTTATTTGATTTTTTGAACAGTTAATATTTGCAGTTGCTGTATCAGGGAGGGAAAAAGGAGGCAATTGGCTTTCTCAATGATTTAAATCTTTGCAAATATTATTGAATTAGTCATTTATTTTGGTCTTGATAGTGTGATGCTACACTTTTTTGTTTTGTGGGCAAAAATTGACATTGCAAGGGGTAATTATTTTTCTTGTATAATTTTGCAAGTGTTTATCTTTCCTATGTCGTGATTGCACTTGTTTTTGCTAAATTCAATTTATTTTCTTATGTTGAATTTTGCATGTTATTGTTGTGGAACTAACATGCACGCTATGTTCTTTTTAGCTTTTAGCTCATAGCCTGAACTTTGTCAAGGACGCTAGCTCACAAAAAAGAGGCGGATACATACACATGCAGGAAGAGGTATCTACTTCTGATTCAGGTATTCTAGTCTTTTAGTTGATTTTGACTGTTTATCATGCACTTCAGATTAAATCTTATTCACATTTTTGATTATAAATTTTTCTATTTATTTATTTGGTTGTTTTTTTTACTTATTTGAAAAGAAAAAAGATTATATGAATGAAAATTCAGTTTGTGCTTGATGCTAAAAGTCATGACTTGTAATCATACTCTAATTTGGATTATTATAATGTACTGAACCTTGTGAAACAGCATGGTGTATAACCTTAAAATTTATTACTTTTGACTTTTCAACTATTCCTGGCAGCTTAAAGCTCTAATTTTAACATATCTACTTTTGAAAAGAATTGCCTATTATCTATAGTGTGTTATGTGCCAACCGTATTTTGGTTAATATCCTAACTGAATCTTTCTTTTTGTTCTCTTTATTGGTTGAAGCGTACCCTGCCCCTCCAGGCACACACACCTTGCTCCCAAGTTTATCACTGTTATATTTATGCCATTATTTATCTAAAGCAATTTGTGCTTACCTTTTTTCTGGTCCAAATGTTTCTTACACCTCTTTTAGTTTTCCTACTTAAGCTTTTGGTGTGTAGGTGAGTATATTTTTTCTGTTAGAGTAAGATAATATTTGATTGTAATGTCAAAATGTATGCAAGAGAAATCCTCGTTTCTGGATTCTTGAAATAATTATGCTAACGTTACTGTCAGTTTTTTTTTTTTTTCGGTAAGAGAGTTAATAGAATAGTTTAAAGGGAAAACTAATATTCTTCATATAATTTTATGATTTCGAGAATGCATATGATTAAGAACCATAAAAAATAATTTGGCATGCATTAGGAAAGAGAGTTTTGTGTTGAAGGTATGTTGAAGTTGTAAAAGAAATTTATGCTGAGGTACTAACTGGTATTAAAAATATTTTGATTGATTAGATAATTTCTAATTACAGGAAGAAAACAAGATTACATAACGGATCAACATTGAGTTCATATTATTTTTTATTGGTTATGGAGGTGTTCACAAAGGATATTTAAACTGAGATGTTTACATTCTTCTAATTGTTGGGATATTTTCTAATATAGGTGAAAATTAGAACAATATGGAAAATATTTAGTAGATTGATAACTTCGAATTAGAAGAGTGATGATTGAGTATATAATATGCAATTTTAGTGGATGTGATATTTACAATTATCAATCAATATTATTAGAGGTGATATTTAGGTGTGATGTTAGCATTAATCAATCAATTGTCTCTCTTTCTTTGTTTTATTTTTTCTTTGTGCATTTCATTTTTTTTTTAATTTTTATTTTTTGTAATTAATGGCTAGATGATAGGAAGATTTTGGTCTTCTAGCTATATGGAGCTTTAAGTACATGCATCTAAAAACTAAAGAAAACAAATAAAACTTAAGACTTTTCTCCAAATTCATCATGGTATTAGAGCATTCAATCTACTCCAGTGAATGATGAGGATGATAAAATACAACATTGTCTGTGGATGGGAGAGTTTGTCCTCAGAGGCCTCTTCAAATCTTAAAGTAATCATCAGTAGAACCATTAATGATTCTATAGAATCTATAACGAGAAATGAATCCTATTGCTTTTGGCTCTGTTTAAAGCATGTAAATGATAGAAAAGTATTGAAAAATGGTGCATAAACTGATGAATATTGTTAGGCTCCAGTGTGACCCTTGATATTGTTGTTTATAATCTAGACCAGTCATTGATTGCCTTATAGTTATGTAAGAATACTTTGGTGGCAACCTTTGTACTTTTGAAAGAGCAATGCATACTTTTTCAACAGTTGTTGTGATTGTAGATCCCGTGCTTTGCTCATAAAACCCAGGACTTTTCTTTCTTCATGACAGGCCTAAGAAGCAGAAGCAAACTATTTTAGTTAGCATTTGTAAGTTTACTTACCTGGTCTGCCATTGCGACATTCACGGGTGGTAAACCATATCCCTTTACCAATTACTTTCCATCCTTAGTCATTTGTCATTGGTAGCGCAAAAAATACTACACTACATACCTTTCATGTAAGTATGAACTCTCAAATATGACTTGATAGTTGTCACATGAAATGAACTTTTATATCATGTTATTGATGTGGTCATTAGTGATTGTAAATTTGATCAGATTTTGGAGATCACTCGTCATCCTGGACTCCATTTGAATCCAATCTAAAAGATAATTTCTTGGATAAAGTATGGTGTCCAACCTCAATTTTTCTACCAGAGTGGTCGATGTGAGGTTCTTTTGGCTACCGGTGTTTATGATGGCATTGATGACTTCTTGCTTAACTTGTGTGAATAGCTCTTTCCATGTGTCTAGGTCTCTTTTTCTGTTTTTGAGTTCAAGCTGCGCGGTCTTTGGGATTGGATGACTTTTAAACCAGCAAAGTAGACTATTGCTTCAATTTTTCCTAACACTCAATGAAATCTGGAATTATCCTCTGAGCAACTGGTTGTTCTCTGGATTGTAGCGCCAATGGCAACTATATAGGGGATTGTACTTCTTTATGAGTAGTTGCTGTAGAAATTGTGACCGGGTACATTCAAGTCTCGGCTAGCAGCAGGTCTTTTAGAGGGCCAACAACTTGGAGCAGAGAATTCTGAAAATATATCTCATTATGACTGTTGAATCAATTTTTTTTTTTATTCATCGACATTATCACACTCATTATTGTCTTCTCTGCTAGTCAACTTCTTAAGTTCTTCCATTCTTTCAATTAAATGTTGTATTTGTTGCTCATCATTGTGTTTACTTTTTTCATTTGGTTCAACTTCTAACAACCATTAGTGTCATTGCTAATTGAAAAATGAGAAGGCATCCTACTTGAATGTTGCAATTATATCTAGGATGTGCAACGCTGAGGTGTAGAAAAGTAAGTTCAGGTTTGTATGATATAAAATGTCATTTAAAAATTACTTTTGTTAGATAATATATTATTATATATTTGGCACATATACGGATTTATATTCATGCATAGTTTATTGTTAAACTTGGGGTGTTTTTGCTGTTCCACCTGGAAAAGTTTGTTGATATAGAGGGTTATTGATGTTATGGAACTCGATTAGACCAAAACTTTTGTTTCGTAAACTTGTTTAACCTTAGTAATAGGTATAACACTTTCATGGTTAGTTTTTGAATTTTGGAGCTATAAATCGAGGACCATGATTGGTATGTTATGATTGGTATATTTTTATTGTATTGTAGAAGCTATGGTAGTTTATTACTGTCATTGCAGTTACCAGATTTAGTGGGCGACTTTCAGACTTCAAACTGTTGTGTATTGCTTTACAACTTATATTGGTTAGGCTACCATTATCTTTTAGGAGTGAAGTGCCAAAATGACCCCTGACTGTTTGCATGTGGTCATTTAAGTCCTAGAGTCTACAAAGTGTCAATTTAGGGTCTATTTGGGGCAATTATAGTTGTTCGAAGAAATAACTGTGAAGTTGCTCCTGTTACAAAATTTGTTTTATTTTAAAATGTTAACTGCAGCTTTCTAGCAGTAACTGCACTTAGCCAGGTCAGGTTGCAAAAATGCTACTTCTATCACAGGTTTTTGAAAAAACTTATGAAACATAGTTTTGTGAAATGACTGAAAGTGCGGTGCGGCACCATACCGCAGCCCCAAACGCAGCCTTAGTCCCCAAACTTTTTAAATCGGAGCTGAAATAGTTTTTTGTGGGGACCGCTTCAGCCCACATTAAAAGAATTTGGGGACTAAATGGACCCCTTTATTGACTCTCAGACTATAATGACATACTGCAAAGAGTCAGAGAACTATTTTGTCATTTTTCTATCTTTTAGTTGTCTTGTGCATTACATGTTATGTTTCATGGAGTTATGATTTTCACTTTTTAAATCTTTCTGCTCTTTCTTTTTTGGCTAGTTGATCGTTGTGTTAAAGGATATAATATACATTGAGCACTTCTCTTGTACTTGTACATATGAGTGATATCTTAGAAGTCAGCCTTGGCTCTTGCATAAGTGTTTCGACTATTTATGTCTTTGCTATCTAAATTAAGCACTGTTCTCATATATAGGTGATATGAAGCCGTCTGATAATGTCAAGAGTTTGTGGAATGAATTAGTTATTGATCCTCAAAAATGGTTGGACAATCGGGAGGGGAAGCTGAAGGGATTGGTGACTAAAATTTTTTATGTTATTTATCTGTTTGAGAGTTCAGAAAAGAAGCAGATTTATTTTTATTTTTTTCCGCTAATTATTTATTGTTATTTTAAGATTTATATCTGCCATGTACTCTGCAGTTAAGTACCAAGAATCCAGATTTCAAACATAACGAGACAGGGAAAGGGTTATGGCTAAACACTGCTCCTGATTGGGTGGTTACAAGACTTGACGGATTGGTGTTTTGTGACAGTGGCGATGCAGCAAAACTGACAAAGAGCAAATTTGCAAAAAGTGCTTCCCATGGTATACCTAAACCCCAGTTTCTAAATTAAAATATTGCATTCTGTCCAAAAATGGAGCTGGGACATGAAATATACCGTGATTTTAAAATTCAAGGCTTTGATAGGGAGTGCTTTTCATCTTTTTTGATTCTAAGAACTTGGTACATCGCGCTTTTAACGTGCGAAAGAAAGTGATTTCGCATTCACACCTCTTCTGGGAAACACACTTGTAGAGCAGCTCGTCAATCTCTACAAGAATATTATGACCTTATTTCTACCAAACGAGCCTGAAAAAATTACTTATTTTACTAATTGCTGCTATCACGAATTTCATTGCAACATTACTCTTTCTTCTTTTGTGGGGAAAGCCTCACTAACCAGAGTTAAGAGTCACAATGCTAATATTTTTTAATTTTTATAATGATTTTCCTTACATAGTGTGCTGCAGGTGCCATTAAACCAATTATAATGGCCTCTTAAGTGTTCAAACTTTTGAAAAACAAAATTTTCCTGTAAGAATCTTTATGTATGGTATTATATTTGTTTTGTTATTTGGCCATGCTAGTAACATCGCGATTAATGGGTGATGAAACCATTAAAAGGAGTGAACGTTTTAGATATCTCGGGTCTATTGTTCAAAGGGATGTTGATATAGATGAGGATCTTATTAGTAGAATTCAAGTTGGATGGTTGAAGTGGAGGAATGCATCGGGCTTATTGTGTGATAGAAAACTAACTCTTGGACTTAAAAGGAAAATTTTACCAGATGGTGTTGAAATTTGCAATGCTTCATGACATAGAATGTTGCCTATAATAGAGAGGCATAAAACTAATTAAGTTTTGCTGAGATAGGTTGCTGAGGTGGATAAGTCGCTTTACACTCAATGACAGAATGCGAAGCGAATATATCCGTGTAAACTCAAGTGACAAACATGATTAGAGAGAGTTGTCTTAGATGATTTGGTCAAATTAAACGTCGACTATCTGATAATCCAGTTATGAAAGTAGATTTTTTAGATTTAACTTGTGTTAAGAAAGGGAGAGGTAATTCTAAATAGACATGGGCATGTTGTATAAAAAAATATCTTAATTTATTAGAATTAAATGAAAATATGACACTCAATAGGACACAAATGAGAAAAAAGATTCATGTAGCTGATCCCACTTAGTGGGATAAAGGCTTGTTGTTATTGTATTAGTAACTTTGAGGCTAACTTATGCCTAAGGTTTGCAGTTGCTTTTTGCTTCACTTGTGGTTATGTAAGTGGTCATAACGAAAATACGCCCATGAATTATCAGAATTTTGGGCAATGCTTGTTAAATGGGTAGAAAAATCAATAATTGCGGACTTTATTTTGGTCAACATCTCCTTCCTGATCACTCCCCTATTTTTGGTTAATATGTCCTTCCTAACCTCTCTCCTATCTAGGCTTAGGTTTCTTCCTAGTTTTCTTAGGTAGTTGGTCTTGGCTTGTCTTAGGATTTTGATTGGTTTGGATCAAATTAAAATTAAAATAAAATCAACTCAAATTGAAATATAATTAAATTAACGTAACTTAAAGCTTAAATATGAACTAAATCTAACTTAACATAAAAAACAGACCCTAATTAGACTGAAGATAAAATTTAAACATAAACTAACCAAAATATAACATAAACTCATACTAACTTAATTTGAAGTTGAAATTTAACTTAACATTAAGCTTAAACGAGATTATAACTCAACTTATAAAACAAACTCAAATTAAACTAAACCAATATTTAAATTAAATTAAGCTTACACTTAAACCAAATGATATCTTAATCAAAATTAAATCTAAAGCAAACCAAATCTAAGATTAAATTAAACCTAAATTTAAAACAAAACAAACATAAAATAAAATGAGAATACATTTAATTAAACTCTAAACTTAAATATGAATAAATTAAAGAAAATAAGATATAAAATTAAGGAAAACTTACATGTATACCGCTTTTCTCATGCATAGATATCTAAATGCATTTGGATTGGGTGTTGTGTATGTAAAAACCTCTAAAATTAATTTTAATTACAATATAAGCTCAAAATCTAAACGTAAATTTTAATCTAATAAATGTAACATAAATATAACATTAAATTTTAACTATTAACTAGAATTAAACTAAAACAAAACATAAAATTAAATTAAACCAAATACAAATTTAAACCAAATTAAAAAATAAATTAAATTTAAATAAAAAAAAATCTAAGAAAAACTATATCGAAGCTTTAAACTCCTCCTCAAAAGTCCACCCTTGATTTTGATCAAGTGGTGGAGGGGTTAAAGCCAAAAGAGGCCATCATCAAGCCGTAATTTCTAAATTTTTTTTGCTCTCCTATTATTCACAGCTGAATTGAGGTTTCACCCCATCTCTTTAATTGAAATGCTACAGGAATTCCTCTCTCTTCTTTGTAAACCTAGATGAAGGGTCTCCATCTCCTTTCATGAAATGCTATAAAAGTTCCTCCTCCGCCTTTGCAAACCTAGCGGAAGGGTCTTCGTCCATCTCTTGTTTGTGAAACAACACCTAGCTGAGACCCTTCTCTTCCTCTTCTCGGTTCGCACGAGGGACTCAAGTAACGAAAACCTAATCTGAAATACTCCTTTGTTTGTGTAGCAACCCCCTCACATTTCCTCTTCGCATGAACACCCAAACTGCAAGGGTTATTGTCCTTCTCAGTTCAACCATCCGCCAAGTAGGCCAGCCGAGACCCTCACTCAAGAGAACCTGAGTTCTCCCTCGCCTTCTTTGCATAGACAAGCCGAATGCACGCACCTCTTCCTCTCCAGCTTCTCCGTTTGCCAAATAAGCAGATCGAAACTCTTATCATTCACACGTCCAACTAAGAGCAATATGACTAAAAGCCCTTCCGCCCTTTGCAAGATATTTTCCCCCTTCAGTTTCTCTTAAAAGTTTGTTTCCTTTGATTGAACTTTTGAATACTTTATTTTGGTATGCAACACATTGATGCTTGGTCATTTAGTTTTTCAATTGGATTTAACAAATTTTTGTTGTTTTTTGAACATGTGATCTCCTACATTAACATAACTTAACTCTCTTTATACAAGATTTTTATGTTAAGTTCGGAAGTTTATTATGTCGGTTAGGTGCATAACATTTTTCTTGTTGATTTGAATTTTTTTTCCACAAATCCTGTTTGAATATACGCTAAACCTATTTAAATGTTGCCTAAAATCCTGATTTATTGTTGTCTGGAATGCTGCTTATATGCTATCCAAGTCCTGCTCTAAAATAACTTTGAACCCCATTTAAAGCATGCTGAAATTCTGCATAAAATTTACTGCAAGGGCAGCCCTTAAGCATGCTAAAATTCTGCACAAAACTTGCTTGCAAATTAGTCCTTAAGCATATTAAAATTTTGCACAAAATTTGCTTGCAAAACAATCTGAAGGCTGCTTAAAATGCTGTCCAAAACTTGCTTAACATGTTATAAACTTGCTCAGATGTTGCCCAAACCTCCCTAAGCTTGCTGAAATCTTTTCACCATATAGTCGTAAAGAGGAGCTATTCTAGAATAGCTCGCATTTTCTCTAAAAATAAGCTCTGGAAAGTAAATTTCTGCCTCCAATTTCTTGTTTATACATGAATATGCCAAAAGCTAGAATATTACTTAATGAAATAGAATGTTTACTTAAATTATGACAAATTTCACACGAGTTTGTTTTTCATAATTTCATACATGTGTCTTCTATGATTATATCTCATTTGGACATGTTCTTTTTTTAGCGTATCAACTTAATTGGAATAGTGTAATTATATTCTTAAAATTTTTTTGAGTTTGCTTGAGCATTATGAATTATTTTATTTGTTTTCTCAAACTTTTGGGCATGAGTGTTTCATTTATATGACATATGATTTGTTTAGAAATTATATTGCGCTCATTCATGTTGCACACTATTAATGTTGCACACTATTAATTTGAGGGAATGCTTATGTGTGATTTGTAACCATTCATTGTTGGATTGCATATGCCAAGCGACCAAATACTTCTAGGTGAAAATGGAATATTTGCATAAATAGTTGTCGAGTTCAGATGAGCTTATTTTGATAAATTTAGTCGTGCATATATGCGATCCCAGATGACCATATCTTTTGAGATGTGATTTTCACTTAACATAGGTTTTTATAAAATTCTTCTCGGTTATAGTTTAATTGTTTTAATTGTTATTTCGATTTCAATTTTATGAGAGCTAATTATTTCTGAAACGAATCGACACCCTAAGGGCTTCTCAAGTATAAATGTGCCAATGAGATTCCTTAAATTCTTTTAACCGTGACAGATTCTCATTTTGGGAATCCATCTGTTATGTCTTGCAGTGTTGGATTTCATAATATGATTTCAACCCATAGCGTGTCGTTGCAGTTAGCGAATTAACTGAATCAAGCGAGTGTATTGTTATTTAATATTTTATGATTTGAATTGAACTTAAGTTGAACATTTAACCAAATTAAGATAGGTGAATTAATTTAATTTAAATTAACTAAATATGAACATTGATCTTAAGCTAAGCCAAACCAAGTTAAGCAATTAAACCTTAATTCACTTAATTAAACTGTATTTAAATCAAAATAACACTTAACCAAACGTTATCTTAAAATTTGAACATTAAGTAAATATGAACCAAATTCAATCATAAGTTAATTAGTCCTTTAAATTAAATTTCAAACTAAATTAAAATCAATTCAATTCATAAAACATCAGAGAACACTATATTCATTTTATCCAGTCAGCCTGCTGACTAGATAAAATGCACCATGCGGTGAACAATGAGTTATAATCAAACGATTAAATCTAATATCGCTTGACAGACTAGTTGGATTCCCAAAATAGAAGTCTGTCATGATAAAAAATACTCAAAGGGATCAAATCAATACATTCATCATTGATAAGACTCTATGGTGCTAGTTCTTTTAAAAAATGACCAATGCTATGACAAAACGGTAAGTACAATAGAATTACTCGAGATAGTCACAAGTTGAGCAGATTCCCGCAGCAGGGAGGAGTAGGAGGAGGTTTCTCGCATGTATTTAGTGTTCACATCACAAACCAATGTACTACACGAGATAAAAAAAAAAGTTTATATGATAATTTATTTAAATAGAGTGTTAAACAATAATATACATAGAAATATAATAAATGATGCATGCAATGATTATGTATACGATTTAATTTAATATATTATTTGTCAATATAATGAGAAATGTATAAAATGTCAAACATATACGGAATCTAAACTAATTAATTTACTTGATTGCTATTTATAAGCACGTGAGTCCTGATTACATATATGAGAGGGAATGTTTAGTTCTCATAGAATTAAAAATTGGAATAACATCTAGGATAATTAAATAATAGCTAAGAAGGATTGTATAAAACATATATTTTTTTTAGATTTTTTTTAAGAATTGTATAAAACATATATAAGTGAGTATATCATGCGAAATAGTATGGGATTGTAAAACATTACAAATGTAAGACAAATTATTAAAGTGAGCCTATAATTTCTAACAAACATGACTAAAACATTGATGCTCAAAAGAGAGAACAAATTTAAAATCTTATAATGCTTAAGCAAACTCATGTAATTCTTAAGGATATTATACTATTTCAAATAAGTTGACATGTTAATTGAATATCATGTCCAAATGAGATGCAATCATATAAGACATAAATGTTATTAAGAAAAACAAGCTCATATGAAATTTGTCATCATTTATGTAAACATTTCATTTTTAATTATGTGATATTCAAGCACTTGACATATTCATATGAATATAAGTAATTTTGATTATAAATTTTCTTGGAAGAGGAGTATATCTACGAGAGAAGATGTTGGCTGTTTAGGTGTTCTTTGTGGCTATTTCGTGGAAAGATTTTAACAAGTTTAGAGAAGGTTTGGGAATCATTTGAGCAGGTTTTTCAGCATGCTAAGCAGGTTCTGGATAGTTTTTCAAGCAGGTTTTGGGCTGTTTTGCAAACAAGTTTTGTGCAGGATTTTATCATGTTCAAGAGTTAGTTTGTAAGCAGGTTTTATGCAGAATTTCAACATGCTTAAAAGATGGTTTGCAACAATATTTTTGCAGAATTTCTGCATGCTTTAAATGGGTTCAAAGCTGTTTTAACCCTAAGAGTTAGTTTGTAAGCAGGTTTTATGCAGAATTTCAACATGCTTAAAAGATGGTTTGCAACAATTTTTTTGCAGAATTTCTGAATGCTTTAAATGGGTTCAAAGCTGTTTTAGAGGATGATTTGAACATAATACAAGTGGCATTGTAGACAACATTAAATCAGGATTTTAGGCAACATATGGATTGGGGCTGCATTCACAATGAATTTCAGCGAATTCCCCCCCTCCCCCCTCCATATCAACCACCAAAATGTATGTATGCACCTGCCCAACCCAAGAAACTTCTCAACTCAACATAAAAGTTGTGTAAAAAAGTTTAAATTTATGTTAATGTTAAAAAAGAAGCATAATAATAAGTTAAGTGTTGCTGAGATGATAATGATTAGGTGGATGAGTGGCTTTACACTTATAGACAAAATGCGAAATGAATATATCCATGATAGGGTTTGGTGTAGCTCTTGCGATGGACAAAATTAGAGAAAGTCATCTTAGATGGTTTGGTCACATTAAATGTCGACCATCTGATGATCCGATTAAGAGAGTAGATGTTTTAGATTTGACTTGTGTTAAGAAAGGCAGAGAGGTAGACCTAGGAAGACTTGCACTTATTGTATAAAAAATGATCTTAATTTACTAGAACTAAATGAAAATATAACACTAAATAGGACGTAATGGAGAAAAATGATTCATGTAGCCGACCCCATGTAGTGGGACTAAGGTTTTGTTGTTGTTGTTGTTAAAAATTCCATTTTCAAGAAACGACAAAACTTCGCGAAATCCTATTGGAAAGCTAAATGACCAAGCATCAATGCGCTGCAATTCAAAAGGAGCTATTCAAAAATTTAATCGGTGGAGATAAATTTTAAGAGAAACTAAAGGGAGAATATACCTCACAAGGGGTGAAGGTGCTTTTAGTCATGCTTCTCTTAGTTGGACGTGCGGATGAGAGTAACTTTGGCCTAGTTGTTGGGCAAACTGAGAAGCAAGGGAGGAAGAGGTGGTGGGTGCGTTCGGCTTGCCTGTGCAAAGGAGAAGGGAGCATCTCTTGCGTGAGGATCTTGGCTGGTCTATTTAGCGGAGGATTGAACCGAGGACTACCCTAGAGGTTTGGGTGTTAATGCGAAGAGATGGTAGGGACTCACTACTCCATCAAAGGAGGAGTGTCTTAACTCGGGCTTTCGCTGCTTGAGTCTCTCTTGTGTGAACCGAGAGGAGGAAGAGTAATGGATGGGCATTGTTTCATGAACTGGAGATGGAGGAAGGCCCTTTCGCTAGGTTTGTAAAGGAAAGAGAAGAAGCTCATGTAGCATTTAACAGAAGATGGAGGAAGCTCTTGTAGCATTTCAAGATAAGAGATGTGGTGAAGTCCTCCTTTCGGCTAGGAATATTGGTAGAGCCAAAAAAATTGAGAAATTAGGGCTTGATGAAGACTATTTTTGGCTCTAACCTCTCCTCCCCTTGATCAAAATCAAGGTTTTAGATTTGAGGAGGGGTTTAAGGCTTGGATTTACTTTTTCTTAAAGAGTTTTTTTCCTTGAAAATAAATTTAAATTTTGTTTATTTTTTATTTTAGTTTAAATTTGTATTTTGTTTCATTTAAGGTTTAATTTAAGTTGAAAATAAAACTAAAGAAAAGGGAATAAAAAAGAAAAAAAAAAAAGAACTTTCCTAAAAAAAAAAAATCAAAAAAAGGGGGGGAAGTAACTTGAAAAAACTTTTAAAGAAAGTTCCGAAAAAAACAACCGACCTAAGGAATTTAAAAACCGGAAAAAAAAAAAAAACAAACAATTCCAACCGTCCAATAACAAAAAAGAACTTGAGGAGACTTTAAATAAAACCAAGGGTGGAAAGTCTGTAGGACCTGATGATATCCCAATTGAAGTGTGGAAATATTTGGGAGATTTGAGAGTTTCTTGGCTTACTAAACTCTTTAATATTATTTTAAAAACTAAAAAGATGCCTGAGGAGTGGAGGAAGAGTATTTTGGTCCCCATTGTTAAGAATAAAGGGAATGCCCAAGAGTGTGCAAATTATAGAGGAATTAAGTTGATGTGTCATATTTTAAAATTATGGGAGAGGGTAATTGAACATAGGTTAAGACGCATCACAAAAATTACTCATAATCAAATTGGATTTATGCCGGGCAGGTCTACTATGAAAGCTATACATTTATTGAGAGGCTTGATGGAGAAGTTCAGAGATTATAAGGAGAATCTACATTTGATTTTTATTGATTGAGAAAAAGCTTACGATAAGGTTCTAAGAGATATTCTTTGGAGAGTTCTTGAGAAGAAAAGTGTTGATATGACTTATATTCAAGTCATTAAAGATATGCATACTAGAGCTGTTACTTGTGTTCAAACTGAAGGAGGATTGACAAAATATTTTCCTATTTCTGTTGGATTACATCAGGGATCGGCTTTAAGCCCATATTTTTTTTCTTTAGTTATGGATGGTCTTATTGGACATCTACAGGAGGATGTACCTTGGTGTATGCTTTTTGCTGATGAGATTCTTCTCGTGGATAAAACGAGTGAAAAAGCCCAGGAAAAACTTGAATTATGGAGGTCTACTTTGGAGTCTAAAGGCCTTCGTTTAAGTAGAACTAAAACTGAATACATGGAATGTAATTTTAGTAGTAATAGCTCTAGTGACAGAAGTGTGACTTTGGGTGATCAAATCATTAAAATGTGTGAACGATTTAGATATCTTGGGTCCGTTGTCCAAAACGATGGTGATATAGATGGGGATGTTAATAGTAGAATTCAAGTTGGTTGGTTGAAGTGGAGGAATGCTTCGGGCCTTTTGTGTGATAGAAAAGTACTGCTAAGACTGAAAGGAAAATTTTATAAGAGGGTGGTGAGACTTGCAATGCTCAATGGCGCTGAATGTTGGCCTTTAAAAGAGAAACATAATAATAAGTTAAGTGTTGCCGAGATGAGAATGATTAGGTGGATGAGTGGCTTTACACTTAGAGACAAAATGCGAAATGAATATATTCGTGATAGGGTTGGTGTAGCTCCTGTGACAGACAAAATTAGAGAAAGTCGTCTTAGATGGTTTGGTCATATTAAACGTCGACCATTAGATGATCCGATTAGGAGAGTAGATGTTTTAGATTCGACTTGTGTTAAGAAAGGCAGAGGTAGAACTAGGAAGACTTGGGCTTATTGTATTAAAATGATCTTAATTTATTAGAACTAAATGAAAATATGACACTAAATAGGACGCAATGGCGAAAAAGGATTCATGTAGCCGACCCCACGTAGTGGGATTAAGGCTTTGTTGTTGTATTATACTTAAGTTTAATGTTATATTTATGTTAAATTGATTAGATTAAAATTTATGTTTAGATTTAGGGTTTGTATTTTAATTAAATTTAATTTTAGCGGCATTTACATACATACCACCCAATCATAAGTGATATATATGTAAATCTTCCTCAATTTTATATGTTGTTTATTTTAATTTTAATTTGTGTTTTAGTTATATTTTAATTAAGTTTATGTTTGTTTTGTTTTGAATGTAGGTTTAATTTAATTTTTTATTTGATTTGCTTTAAATTCAATTTTGACCAAGTAATGATTTATTTTAAGTGTAAATTTAATTTAATTTAGATATCAGTTTAGTTTAATTTGAGTTTGTTTTATAAGCTGAGTTATAATATTGTTTAGGTTTTAGATTAAGTTAAATATCAAGTTTGATTTCAAATTTAGTTGATATGAGTTTTATGTTATATTTTGGTTATTTTAAGTTTAAATTTAGCTTGAGTCTAATTTGTGTCCATTTTCTATATTAAGTTAGATTTAATTTAAATTTAAGCTTCAAATGAGGTTTATTTAATTAGATTTAATTTTGAATGTTATCTGCTTGGTAATAGTGTTGGAATAATATTGCATTGATATATTTAGCTATATTCTGCTGTACAATAACCTTATTTTAATCAGATCATTTGTGGAAGAGACTCATCGAAAACCCGAAGCAGTGGTGGGACAATAGATCATCAAAGGTAACCACATCACTGTATTGACGGATCAATGAATTTTCCGGTTTGTGCCCCAAACAATAAGTGATATTGGGTGTTGTTTTGAAGAGTTTTGTGTGTAATATGGCAGCTAAAACCAACCTATCCTGATTTCAAACACAAAGATGATGGTGATGCTTTGTGGCTAAACTCAGCGCCATCATGGGTTTTGCCAATGTTGCCTCCACAACCAGCACCAAAGAACGCCAATAATCAGTAGGCTCCTCATTCTATATTATACAAAGTATATTTAATTGAATGAATATGTTATTTATGTGGGAAATGCATTTGACATTGAGTATTTTTAGGAAGCATTCATTTTGTCTTGGTGAACAGTGCATAAGCTTGAGAATTTGTAATGCGACCTGCATGGTTGGCATAGCGCAGTTTATTAATATTTGTTTTTTGAACTTTGAAAATATTTGGTATATTAATTGTAGTAATTTTGAAATTAGTCGGCTTTGATGTGAAAGTTTTGTGATGTGCTAGAGGTGTTTATTTATAGGTGGGATGAGTTTAATAGGGAATAATTTGCAGAAGAATAAACACCTGAATGTCATAAAGTTGCACGAAAATCTAACACGCAAATAGTTATAGAAAAGGAGCACAAGGAGACACCAAATTTATGTTGAAAAAATCTTGAAAGTGAAAAGTACGCACCTGGCGTGTTCGCAAGATCAAACTAAAAATCATTATTCTAGTAAAAATGTGGCAAAATCTTTTCATATAATGTGATCATGCATAAAACATGCTATTGATTTAGGGTAATGTGACACAATATGATAAGATTTTTGGGCCATATGACATACTGATCAATAAAGAAATCCTGGCCGCATCAAGCGAGTCAAAAGCATTGTTGAGGCCCCAATAAAGTGTGGTACTCAAATTCTGGAATGATTGCTGGATTAATAATATGTGCCATATTTGCTCCCAATATCTGAAGCTAATTAATAAAGTCTGGAATGAAAATCTCATCAACAGAATCAAAACAAATGAATTTGAAAGTTTGGTGGCCAAACGTTTACATTCCAAAGAGGCAGCCATCTCCTACTTGCTTTATTACATTGTTATAAGGTTTCTAATGATTGAATTCGTTGATTTGCTAATCAATCTGCGCAAGACTTGGTTCAAATTATTTACCAAATCATATGTAAAAAATAATAATAATAGTCTGTAATGCAAAAATTGGGAAGGAGTGTTCTTGAGTTTTAAAAGTGTAGAGAAGTTTGAGTGTGGTGTAATTTGTACAATTCTCCTCATTTTTTATAGTGAGGTGTGGTGTAGTTTTGTAGTTTTTTTCTCGTTCTTTGATATTTCCACATTAAATATTGATATTTTTATATTTTCTATTTTTTTTTGCCATTCTATTTTAAGTTTTGTGCATCTCTCCCACTTGAAACTTCTCTATCAGTGTCAATGTTCAACAAATTAATTTAAAAAATAGAGAAAATTAATGAATATCAGCTAAGAAGTTATTGAAGTAATAAGAAAGTTAAATGAGCTATCAAAATGTACAATTAATTCAATCATACTTCAACATCTTATGGTTTGATGGCTGGTTTTTTTATTATCTCCTACTTTGGTGAAAGATAATTTTTGCATTAGTCCAATGTATAGTTAATCAGCCTTTCAGTCACTCGTTCACATGGACCCTTCTCTCTTGAACCCCACAACCATCAAACTTTGGATCTAATGATATATGAACAAGAATCTAAACCCACTCATCTTCTCTTCTTTTCTTTTGAAGTGATTAAGCTCAAAATAATAATATTTTTCTCAATTACATAACATTTTGTAGAGCAATCCAATTAATCTCAATCATTCAATTTTTTCCTACCAAGGATTTTCACTATAATTTGCAACCCACATTTCTCATTTATCACATCTACCATATCATTTTTTTATATTTCTTATCTTCATCTAAAGCTTTATGCAGGTTTTAGTATTTGCTTATTGATTTAATTATTGGACTTTCAAATAAAAATTTAACAGTATTAACTCCCAATCTACACTAAACCTTGAATTCCATAGCAATGTTTGGTTGAACGTGATAGAAATACAACAATTTTGTCTTGAATTTGCAATTCAAATTTGGCAAATTAATTGATATGTATATGCAAGCCAATTATGCATGTACAGTGTCACCTTTCTCCATCTTATCAGCCAACAATTTCCTAAACCCCCCTTCCATCATCAACTATGCCCCCGAAGCTCCTTCCATCGCCCGATCGAGCTTAGTAAACTTCATTACTGACTGCCTAATTGTTTGAGCTTCATCTTATCGCTTTCTATCTACACTCACCATATTCTTCTTCTTCCCCTATCATTATTTAGGATGTTTCCCTCATGCCGCTCTGCCTTCCCCTCGCCACTGTATACTTACTTTGCACTCGCATTCAAATAAAAAATCATTACATGCATTCTATCTTACATTCAACTTAACTCATTTTTCAAGGTCTAACAAATGAAATAGTCTTTTTTTAAGGATTTCATAACAAAATTAAAAAAGGTGCATTTAATGTCTTAGAAGTCAGCTTTTGAAGGAGCAAGCTGGCTTCAAAGTTTGTCTTCGTATGCCAAAATTTCTAGTATTCATATTGTATTTTCAGGAAACCTATCAGTAGGTACGTATATAGAATGAATTAAGGAATGTGTGGATATATAGCTAGTTGTTGTCTTCTACATACTGTACAGTGGACCATAGCTAGTTTGTCGACATCATGTAGAGTCAATGATTGCTAAGACAATGTATGTGTCCTATTTTGACCTATTATGTAAGAATAAGTTGAATTTCTAATTTTTTCAGGAAAGTTGGACTGGAAAGTGATGAGAAAGAGAATGTTTATATATATTAAAAAAAAGGAAGATAGAGTTGGATTTTGGGCAAGGTAATTGTAGAGGCCTAGCCTTTATAATTTGAATTTTTGGGATGATGGGAAGAAGGAGGTTGGTGGTTTCAAAGGAATGGAGGTGGGGGAGCCTTAATTTGTGATAGTGATTACTTGAAATGTGGAGGTGGAGTTGGTTGATCATTTTATTTTTTTATTTTTTTAGAGATAATTGCAACCCATGGCTTGAGAATAGAGATATATGGACCAAGCCAACTAATGTTAAGGGTGGGAAAAATTATAAAATGTAAAAAATTTCTTAGGTATTGGTAAAATAATATAGTTAGAGTGGGGAAAATGACTAAATTGCCTTAATTATATAAAAATGCTAAATTTTCTATCATTTCTAGAAAAATGTCAAACTTCATGATGGGCAATTGCCCGCCCTAGACTTAATTTAGTTTCACCACTAAAGATATGAATGGCCTCATTCATCTGGACCTATCAATGCCCGACTCTTCTTTAAAGAATTAGTTGTCCATAGCAATTCATTGATTGGTGGCGGACCATCATATACTCATGTATAACCAAATTTCAACATCTTTTAATTCCTCCTAAAACATTAATAAAATTCATATAATGTCATTTCCAACTAGGAGCACTATAATATAAGCTTCAAAAGACAAAAATATTAAAGTCACATGATGATAATAGCACAATCATTAAACTTAAAATAAAATATTTTTGGAGCTCTTCTAGAAGAGTTGCTACAATCTCTATGAAAATATATCATTTTTATGCAAGTATATTTAAATCCAATGAAATTACTTCAAAATATCAAAAAATATATATATGTTTGAATATTTCCCTTTTATTTGAGTATTTTATGTGCATCATAAAATTAATAAATGCTTTATCACATAGTTTAGATTGCCAATTAGAGTTAGATTTGCATGCTTAATGTATGGCCAAGTCATCTAAAATATTTATGAAATTTAATATCTTGCTATAATGTTGAATGAGATAGCCAGCCTTATTTTTGCCATTTGAATATTGCATAATTAATTAAAGATATATAACATTCACTTATCATAATCGAATAGTTCAAAAAAACCACCGACAAAATGGGGTTTCATATGATTAAATTCCTATTTTTAAAATTTTTGTGTAGTATGAAACTTGAAAATTAAGAATTTACATTAAAATGCATGAAAAACTCCGATAGAATATATCGGCAATGAAGAAGATAGGGGTGTAAACGAACCGAACACGAACGAACAGAGCTTGTGTTCGTGTTCGGTTCGTTTGAAATTTAGTTTTTTTTTTAAATAAGTTCGTATTCAAAATTGTTTGTGAAGTCACTGTTTATATTTGTTTCTTAACAAACGAGCCGAACACGAGCGACGAGCGAGTTTGTCATCCCTAATATTAATATATATAAATAATATATTATATTAATATATAACTTATATTATATAAATTTATAATATTGATATTAGTAAATTACTAATATAGTATATTAATATATTATTATTATCATTAATTTATTACATATTATAATTTATAAAATTTTATTTTTTAAAATATCATAATTTTTTTATATAATTATTTTAAATTATTTCATATTTCAAACAATAACGATTCGGACACAAACGAACGCATCACTGTTCGTGTTTGGTTCGTTTAACTAACCGAACGAAAAAAATTTGTTCACGTTCGTCTCGTTTACTTATCGAACGAATCGAACACGAACTCATTGTCAAACTGAACACGAACTGTTCGCGAACAACGAGCTTCTTTGACAACCCTAGAAGGAGAGTCAGTAATTAAGAGAGATTATTGTTAATCAAGTTAATTCTTTTGTAACAACAATTTATAACTACTTTTTCAGTTTAGATGGAGTTGCCAAAGTTAATTCTATTGTAACAACAATTTATTGGCTTTAGTATCAAATCATACAGAAAAGAACAAGGACATGCATAAAATACAGTTAATCATGAAGTATTACCTTAATATTCTAATTAGTTAGGTGGAAAAATACAATCATAATACAAATATATGACAAAAACACTTTATAAAATTGAAAGCATCGATTAATATTAAATAAATTACATAATTATACATTTAAATACATTCTATACAAGGAAATAAAAACAAATAATTCAATTTATGATAAACTAATCATTAAAACCATTCCATTAGAGAGTAGTTATTTTAAAAATAAAATTAAGAAGGAAGAGAGTTATGTGATTAATCTATTTGTTTGTTGAAGGCTTTTTTTTCTTTGTAATTGTCTTTTGAAGGGTGGTTTTTCTACTAAATCAAATCCATTAGTTCATGATTCAACCAATTTAATCATTGCTATATTAAAGTAATAAATTAAGGCTACCTTAAAATTCTTAGTAGAAGATATCACCAAAGTTCATAATGGAGGCAATACAAGTCACCAATATCATTAAAATTAAAAAGTAAACTATTCACAATGTAAGTCTATGTAAGTTTCACCAAAGTTCATAATGGAGGCAATACAAGTCACCAATATCATTAAAATTAAAAAGTAAACTATTCACAATGTAAGTCTATGTAAGTTTCACTTGTAAAGCATCCCACAAGCATAATAGAATGAAAAGGAGTAACAAGTTATAGGAAGAGAGAGAGAAAAAGAAAGAAACATTTGTGATCGAGAAAAAAAAAGGAAGAGATGCATCATTAGTGCCTTATTCTTCTCATTTAGCACTTATTTTCAAAATAGATAGTTAAGTTTTCTCTCAATAATTAATAAAGGCAAAATAATATATTTTTATATAAACATATAAAATGTATGTATTATTCATATGAATACTTTTTTTGAAGCTTAGAAAGATATTTGAGATCAATGTGATTATAGATGTGGGTGAATCATCAAACCTTCTTAATTTGTATGACCTGTATATAAGATATTCAGTGTTTATTCTTCCTTTAGCTTTTAAATAATTTCTTAAAAATTTTTCATGATCCTAAGAGATGGTATCCAAGCTTTGGTTTAAGAAGCTTTCAAATCAAAGCAAGAAATATGAAAAGAAAAAAAAATTAGCAAGTTCCATGGCCAAAACCTTGACAAATATAGATAGAAAACTATTTTGACCAAAGAAAATTTCATTCAACCATTAAAGAGAGTAAATCCATATTTAATCGATTAAGAAGAGAAAGTTAATGGAAAAACAAGCTTCAACAATCATTCATCTATCCCAATTAGTATAAATTTTCCCTTCAACATCATCAATAAAATGACAACAACATTCATCATGAAGGGGCATTGTAATATTTCGCGTGTAAGTTTTTTAATCTAAGTATGTCAAAAAGAAGCTTCATTTATCTATGACAACATCGATTTCAACTCAACCACAATGCAGTCAAACTTTGCAAACATTAATTTTAATGATGATATGCAAGCTTTGAAGTTGCTCTCATTATTATTTGAGAGCTTGGATGGTATATAGCAGTCATCAACAATCATTAACTTTTATGAATTTTTCACAATAAAATCAATAACATTAGAGATCTTACCCTTTATAATGGTCTTAAATGACATAAGAAATGCAAAAGTATTTCATTTATTTATTTTAAATAATGGCAAGAATCTTTAGTCAAGCATAATATAATAACATCTCGAGATCACCCGACTGCATACTATTACATAATATTTCTCTTTTTTACACCAATCATTCTAAAATGAATATTTCTTTTTTTAACATCAATCATCCTTAAAAGAGTTGCCACAAATAAAATCCCTTAAAGATTATTATTAGGTAAGTTGAATTCATCAATTAGTAAATGTAATCTCACATCAACATTGAGTGAGAACTAATAAAATAATACAAGAAGATGAATACATTGTAAATAATACATACATTTGCACATTTGATTTTAAAACTCAAGTAAAACTCTTCCAAAAATTATGAACTCTATTTTTCAAGTATAAAAACATAAAGATGAATACAATCGTGTTAAGGAAAAATTGAGCACAAAAGTAACACATGTGCACTAATCAAATTCATGACCAACGGGTAAGTGCTTAGAAAATACTTTCTATCCCCATCAAATCAAGAGGAAACCAAGAAAATCCAGCAACCACTTAAGACCATAGTTCCTGAAATCCAACTGTTCTTCCTACCCATTTTCATCCTCCAAATATTAAAATCATAACCTTCTTCCTTCCCCCATCTCCCCCCTCTATAAAACCCCAAGCATCCACCACATGACCACACAAACCATAAGCTCCGAGCCTCTTCAGTTTAACCAAAAGCAGAACACTGTTTTTCCAACAAGCTCGATATGGCTTCCTCTGCTTCTCTTTATTCTCCATCATATTTAGTGCTCCTTTTTACCTTTGTTACCTGGTTTGCAGCTTTAGTTGACGCAGGAAACTTCAATCAGGACGTGGACATAAGTTGGGGTGATGGCCGTGGAAAAATTCTTAACAATGGCCAACTTCTTACTCTTTCCCTTGACAAAAACTCTGGCTCTGGCTTCCAGTCTAAAAAAGAGTTCCTCTTTGGCAAAATTGATACGCAGATAAAGCTCGTCCCGGGGAACTCTGCGGGCACCGTCACCGCTTACTATGTACGCCTCTTTAATTATGAATAACTTCATTTATCCCCATTCATATATCTATAAATTGATCTTTAATGCATATAGATATAGATTCTTTATGAAATGTTGATGGAGGTGAATTTGATGATATTATGATTTATCACAATACCATCATAATATCATTATGATACGACCAATTTGTAATTGCAGATTCGGCACGTAATATAAGTTATCTTTATGCAGCATTATTTTCTTAAGCTGGATTCAAATAATAATAAGCTGTTTTTCTCATGCTGAAAATTTTTAATATGTTTCTTCCTATAAAGTCCGGAGAAAGAGAATAATATATATTTTGATTAATTTATTTAAATTAAGATAAAAATTCGTGCTATGAACATGTACTTAATCTTGCTCGAATTGATATAAATAGATCCGAAATCTAATTCTATTAAAATAAATTAAATTAGGACAAACTCTGAGTCAAAATGAATCAATTGTTGAATCGTATGTGATGGAAAACTTCACTGTTTGGTGGCCTACTTGGATAAAATAGTCGATGGAAAGCTAGGAAAATTTAAGTTTTTCTTATTGGTAAAGCAATAATTGCCATACGTAGAAGGTTGAAAAAGAATTTATTGTATTAATTAGTTAAAATGGATAGATTAAGAATAAATTAATTAAAACAATTATTTATTGATTATGTTGGAGATTACAATTAAGTATTACTAATAATGAATTGTTCTAATTAAAACTAGCTAATAAATAAGTAAAAAGTCTATTATGAATTAAAAAAATATTAATCACAATGTAAGACCAATCTAAGCTAATAAAACATTAACTATTTATACAACAATGTCTACTAGAGTAAGTTAAATAAACATTAAAAAAAAACTAATCGGAGGAGCTAATAAGGTGCTAAACTCAATTAAATTTTAAATTTTTAGTATTGTTCATCATCATCCTTATCAAGCAAACTAATTTATTTACCGGCAAGTAACATATCACTTCATCAATTAGATAACTTACATCATAAAATCTACTCTTTATGCTAAGCGGCCTTCTTAACTTGGCATAACATCCCTTATACTTATTTTTTGTACTCATGTTGTACTAAAGTCCGCAATAAATACAAGCAATACAATATTTTCATTTTCTTTGTTGCGGGCAGTTGTCATCCCAAGGCCCAGCGCATGACGAGGTGGATTTCGAGTTCCTGGGCAACCTGAGCGGCGACCCGTACGTCCTGCACACCAATGTGTTCAGCCAAGGCAAAGGAAACAGAGAAGTTCAGTTCTATCTCTGGTTCGATCCCACCAAGGACTTCCACACCTATTCAATCTTATGGAATCCCAACCACATCGTGTAAGCTCTCTCCTTCACATCACTCCGCCCCAAAATATCATTTTTATTCATACAACTTCACTCATACAAAGGTTTCAGATTCTCCGTGGACGGCATTCCAATCAGAGAATTCAAGAACCTTGAGGCTACGAATGGTGTGGCTTACCCAAAGAAGCAGCCCATGAGACTGTATGCGAGTCTTTGGGACGCCGAGGATTGGGCTACGAGAGGAGGGCGGGTGAAGACGGATTGGAGCCAGGCGCCTTTCACGGCCTCTTTCGGGAGCTTTAATGCCGACGGGTGCGCGGGGAACGACGGGGCTTGTAACTCCAAGGGTTGGATGAACCAGGAAATGGGTAGCGGAGGGATGAGCAGGCTGAGATGGGTGCAGGAGAATTATATGATTTATAATTACTGTAGTGATGTCCAGAGGTTTCCGCAGGGGCTTCCTCCTGAATGTTCGGTTAATTAATTTGGTCTATTCGTGTTGTGTTGTCGAAGTCATGCGTAGGTATTTGTGATAAAGCAGATTTGTTGGATTGCTGGATTGAATATAGGTTTGTTTTCGGTTCATATGAAATGTGATGTGTAGGCTAGTAAGGATATTGTTTACTGTTTGTTCTTCGGGAACTTCTACAGTGAAGGGATGTTTAATTGCTTTATATTCGAAGCTAAGAGCTACAGAGATCTATAAATTTTGATTTTTTTATGGTATATAGATGTTGAATTAAAATTTGTCCAAGGGATATAAATTGTGTTTACATAAGGAAGTAGGTGGTCAGTTGGAGTGGTCGGCGCCGATGGGTAAAATAGCTATGTTTAGGATTTAGATATGTAAAGACGAATGATTGAAAGATATGTACATAAATATCTCTTCATGAAGTATTCAAAATTTTTTTAGTTAGATACTAAAGGGATGTTTGATAAATGGATTTAGAGTAGGATTTCAATCTAGATTTAACCTAACCCTTGCCAGACGCACAATTTGGACAAAATAAAGTTGCGGATTTGTAAATTCGATAAGGCCATTCAAGCAAAAAGGAAGATGTGAGAAAATATCTTCATCTATGGTTTTAAGGTAGAAGCAGAGTGGCCAGCCGGAAGTAGGTGGTCAGCCGGGAACAGATAGCCGGCTGGAAGCAGATGGGCCGCTGGAAACAAGTGGTCGGCTGGAAGTAGGTGATTGGCTTGAAGCAGGTGGCTGGCCGGTCGGAGTGGTCGACCATGGTGGCGTTTTTAGATCCAAATAGTCATCAAGGAGAGGTGGTCGGTGTCGGGCATTTGGGCTAATAGTTCCGCACGACTGCGAGTAAGTGGGAGGTGAGTGGTCGATCGAGAGCGGACGCCGGAGTAGAGACCGGCTGGACTGCGGGTTGGTCAGACGTTAAGCTTTCCGCTTGTTAGAGTGAAAAGAGCGTGGGAAAAACATCCATGCTACAAGAGAGATCTAGCTAGGAGAAGCTAGCCTAGCGTGTTCTATTGCAAGGAATAGAGCCTAGCGACTGACAGAAAAAGGAAGAGAAAGAAGGAGGGAGAGAGAGACAGAAATTTGCCCCATATGGGCAAAAAGAGGTGTTCCCAAGCTCTTTGGCGCCTTTTATTCCACTAAATATGTTGATTACAAGAGAGAAGGATAGAGGTTCTACCTACATGAGAGGTTAAGAGAGGAGAGCCCAAGAGTTCTTAATACACGTCATGGTTTTTCTATTTATAGAAGATAAAAAGAAGGAAATACAATATTATATCTTTACTCTTGCTTTAAGAAAGATAGAAAAAGTTAATCTCATCACTTATCTGAACCGTTGGATTGCCTCAAGATCTACGTAGAAGATTATTCGGCTCCCTACGTGTTAATCACAAAAGTTGAGTACATAGGGTTGGGAGCGGATCACCCGATTCTAAAAGAAAAGAATACAGTACACACTTATAAGGGGGTTCATCTACCACATTACCAAACCTCTCAACAACACAAAAAAGAGAAAACCAAAACAATATAAAGACCAAAGAAGGTCGTATACCCAAAACTTAAAAACCCAAGAAAAAGAAAACTACAGTGCCGAGCCCAAAATAATAAAAAGCCGAGAGCTTCTCCGATCTACACAAGCTACTCCAAAAAATTGAGACCGCACCATTGTTTAAAAATAAAGTCTGCAAAAAACACCTATGTAACTTGAAGAAAACTATGTATCTCTGTAAATTTGTAAAGCAGTTGTAGAAATAGCCAAAAAGGAAAGAAACTTCAAACTTATTGAGGCAATAAATTAAACAACAACAACAACAAAAGTAAGGAAAACATCACAATCAGAGTTGAGGCTGTAAACAATAATTAGAGGGCAAGCTGTAGACATGAAGCCCCAGTAAAATAAAGAGCCATGTAAAACACAGAAGCAGTAGCCGAACATAAGCAATATTAGAAGAGGCATAAAATTCGGGTAAACAAAGGAAACAAAAGTAATAGAGACCAGATTAACATCTGATATATGGTATAGAAAGCTTATCACCATGCAACAACCTTCTAAGAGGCGGAGGGGGATACATATATGTGTTCATACACACACACATGTACATACATATGTACATACATATATACATACATGTACATACATATGTACACCAGGAACATACATTTGTGCATACATATGTACATACATAAGTACAAACATGCACATATATATGTACGTGTGTGTGTGTGTGTGTGTGTGTGTGTGTGTATATATATATATATATATATATATATATATATATATATATATATATATATATATATATATATANTATATATATATATATATATATATATATATATATATATATATATATATATATATATATATATATATATATATATATATATATATATAATGTGTAAAACTAAAATGGGCCCCCAAACGGAAGACCAATGACCTACGTATGGAAGATCAAGGGCACATAGACGGAAAACTAACGACCACAGTAGAAGATCAAAGGTCCATCGACAAAATACTAGGGCCTAGGACGAAGAGGTTAAGCATTTGCTAGCAGAATACTGAAACACCTGTGTGGCTAGGTGCGACCCCTTTAAACTGGGGTTGAAGGCCGACCGAATAAAGGTCATCCCACCAAAGATAAATGACTATTAAGCAGAGCGAGTGCATCGATTTGTCTCTTCTCATACAGGACTCAAGGGAAGAAGCCAACATTGTCAGCTACCCACATACACCCCTGATATTCCACATTCGAGGCCGAGAACTAGCCATTATACAACTATACAGAACATCCCCAAAGGATTCCCTCGTGGACTACTAGGCTGCTTGTAAGATTATGATAATTCACACTCTGCCAGATAATCTAGCCATGCTTTGTCGACATGAGTTCCTTACTTAGGGATCAATAATGAGTAAATAGACTTGCGTGGTTGACCTACAAAGCTAAGTAGACCGTGTAAAGTCTTGTTGGCTGAAAGACCACAAAGGGTTGAATAACAACCCCAATTTAGTAGTCATACAAGCAGGTCTCATTGAGCCAGAACCGAATAGATGAACCAATTGCCAAAATATATGTAAAATTCTTAAAAATGTATTGTAATAAGCTCGTTAAAGTAGGGGCAAACATCTAATTTCATATATTTTACCCTCTCTTATATAAATAGGGGATCATTTTGTTAGAAAATGATAAAAAAAAATTCAAGTTACCGTTCATTATTGCGCATTTCTCTCTCACTGTCTCCATCTCTCTCCCGTGATAAACTTTATTCCTTGGTTGTGATTCATGGAAAAATCAGGATTCAACAATCTAAAGGTGTGTTGAGCTTGGATTTGCTAGCAACAAGAAAAAAAGTAGCACAAGGAGAGGAAATCCACAAAAAAGATACAACCAACATGGAGTGTTATAGGGAGTTTGTGCAGCAGCAAATCCAAGATTTAAAGGACAAGATGATGAACATCATCAAAGAAGTATTGGCTTAGAGAGGGGAACAAAACCCCTGATATGAAGCACTGGTGCCCAATGGTTGAAGGATACCTCCACATGAAAAAAAGGTTTGAATATTCTCAGTGCCTCGATAGAGTTGGATCGACACCAATGGATAGACAAAGCTTAGAGTGAACCAAGGCATCCCGTCAACCAAAGAAAACATTCACTTAGCAGATTTATTAAGCAAAGCCCTTGAAGAGATTCATAGTTTCCGCTCTAGAATCCGACTAGCGTTGGACTAATATGATCAACCATATTGCTTCTTTTGAGTCGATCGTCTATTTATTGAAGTTCACAGATGCATTGAAGTGACGCTTATTCTTCACCATGTTGAGGAAATTGGCTCTCAAATGGTTCAATGAATTACTGCTTAAGATAATTACTTTGTTCGAAGATTTCAAGATGATGTTGGTGGCACAACTTGCAAGCCCTCAAAAACCCTAAAAGAATTCAATGGCCCTTTTGCATATAAGTCAATGACAGAATGAAAGCCTCCGCTCATTAATCACCTGATTCTAGATGGAGATTTTGAAGAAGCGGGATCTGGAACCCACAATAGCACACGTCGCCCTAGCCCAAGGGCTAAAACATGTACATTTTGCTATGCATTGGGCCTTCAACAACCGAAGACCTTATACAAACTCCTACATGCACATGTGCAGACACACAAACACATAGACATGCATTTAGATACACGAAAACACACATAAACACCTATACAAAAACACTCACATAAATATATACATTCACGCACAAAATTTATCTAGCTATCTATCCATCCATCGATCTATCTATCTATCCATCCATCCATCCATCTATCCATCCATCCATCCATCCATCCATCCATCTATCTATATAAATACACAAACCCTAACACACAAAGACACACATAAATACACATATACAGAAAGATATAAGGAAAATAAATAACTAAGAATTAAACAAATGCAAAAATGTATAAGTTTTATGGATTTACCTAAATCCTACACTTATACACATATATAAGGGGGTTGAAATATTGCATTTTGTTTTACTTAAATTAATTTTCTAAATTCACGGGGAAAGTGGATTTAACGAAACAATTTCTTATTTTCGTATTTACAAAATGCTACTAACCCTAAATCTCACTTGTAGTTGAACACCCAATAAGCCATAACAAAACCCTAATACCTAAATGCTCAGATAAAAGGATGTGTCGAATTCACGAGGTCATCAGACAATCGCTAGACAAGTGTGATCGTGGGGTTGCCCGATGATCACGAGGTGCTAGGGTTTCTTTGGGGAAGAAAATAGAGCAGTGGAGAGCGTGAATGACCTTGGGAGACATGGGTTTTGATTTTAACAATTTAGCATTGAATTTGCATCATGGATTGATTAAACCAAATAATTTTATGTTGACCTCAACATCGTCGCTATTAAATGATAAAGATAGCATTTAATAATATCACCGCTAATCTTGACACAAAACTAATCGTTAATAATGATTTCTGTAAATTTGAAATATATATTGGCATCAAAACTTGCTAGAAGAAGTGTAGATGCTACTTATTAGGGATCAAATCAAAGCTAACCATCTCCAATTCACTATATCAATACTCAGGATCAACTGACATCATCTCGAAGGGGGTAATAACCAAATTAATTTTGTATTAGTCTGTATCTATCCATATATAATTCTACTCATTGGATTGTAATTAACTGCTCAAGAAATGTAATAAGATTTTGGGTTTCGAGTCTTCTTTCTTTCCATCAAATTGGGCTTATAAATGGGCTCACCTGCTGGTAAAATTATTGCGTGCGAAGAGCGCACGCAATAATAGCTCCACCTCCTGAAAACTATATTGTTCTTATTCACCAAAAAAAAATATTTCTATTATTAAATAAAACATCTTCTACATTTAACAAAAAGAGGAACATGCATTATTTGACCTTCTATGGAGTGAATGCTCCTAAATGAGAGATTATGAAGTTCAGGGTTTAGCGTAATTTGGCATTCCAGGTAGAAATTGCTCCCGGCTGAGATCTTATGAAGAGAAATAAGCATTATTTGACTTTCTTGGAAGAAAAAACAACTAGGAGATTATATCGAGGGAGAATAAATTGATTTTTTAATTAAAAATATAAAAATATCACAGTTTTATGTAAAGCATAGTGTCACAGACAAATAGTCCCACATTGGCTAGGTGTATGGCCGAAAAACAGTATTTAAGTCCTGGGCTGCCCACCACCCATAAGAGTTTTTTTGGGAGGTGACAAGTGGTATCAGAGCAGATTACTGTCTGTCAGGTGTGTGGACTCTCCATGGTTCAGTGGGACCCTCGGTGGAGCCGATCCGTGACGAGAGCGTCACGTGATTGGGTGGAGGAGAATGTCACGGACAAATAGTCTCACATTGGCTAGGTGTAGGGCCGAAAAGCAGTATTTAAGACCTGGGTTGCCCACCACCCATAAGGGCTCTTTTGGGAGGTGACAATAGGCTGGCATAAAAGTAAAAAAAAAAATGAAGTTAGGTGTTAGATATGTAAATAGATAAGAATTAGATGGCATGCATAGAAAAAATTGATGATCATGAGTTTAATATACCATATAAAAACATTGCTTTACGTGAAAGCAGAATACTACGGACCAAATAATGAAGCGTCTTTGATTTATTTTAACGTACCTTGCGCTACATAATTCATCAGCACTCTGTTCTGTATCCAGCTATGAGCCGATGACAAGAGAAAGTGCAACGAAGCTCCCTCCTCCCTCCGCGTTTTCTTCTGAATCATTCTGTGCCTCCTATATAACTCCATCAGCCTTGGCTCCAAACTCCTCACCCAAATCATCCTCGGCTCCCTAGAAACTAGCCACACTAAAGACTCCGGTCTCCACTCCCTCTTCTGCTCGGAGCTTGCTTCATGTTGACCTCTTCCGCAATGACCAGTGCGCTTCTGCTCCCTATGCTGGCCTGCTTTCTGCTTGCCGCTACGGTTTCCGTCGCCGGAGGAAACTTCTACAATGATTTTGACATCACTTGGGGCGACGGCCGCGCTAAGATACTTAATAATGGCCAGTTGCTGACTCTTTCACTCGACAAGGCTTCAGGCTCCGGCTTCCAGTCCAAGAGCGAGTACCTCTTCGGCAAGATTGACATGCAGCTCAAGCTCGTACCCGGCAATTCCGCCGGCACAGTCACCGCTTACTACGTAAGTAGCATTCTCACTCAATTCACTCGGCTTTATATCAACATACTATATATATGTTGGTGAGAACACAACAGTTCGTTAAACTCATGGTGTCTTTATTCTGTTCGTTCTTCTTCTCCTGCAGCTGTCGTCTCAGGGGCCAACACACGATGAGATCGACTTCGAGTTCCTCGGAAACCTTAGCGGCGACCCTTACACGTTGCACACCAATGTATTCACGCAGGGAAAGGGAAATCGGGAGATGCAGTTCAAGCTCTGGTTCGATCCCACCAACGATTTCCACACCTACTCTCTTCTCTGGAATCCTCAACAAATTATGTAAGTCGTTTCCCCTTCCCAATTTAAAAAAAAAAAGATTTTTTTTTTAATCATGTATCAGATAGGAGAAAAAATGCTAACTTTGGACAATATGTACGTGCGCAGATTCATAGTAGACGGGACGCCCATTAGGGTATTCAGGAATCTGGAGAACAGAGGGGTGGCATTCCCAAAGAATCAGGCCATGAGGATCTACTCCAGCCTCTGGAACGCCGACGACTGGGCCACACGTGGAGGTCTCATCAAGACAGACTGGAAGAACGCGCCATTTACCGCTTCTTACCGTGGCTTCAACGCCGACGCTTGCGTGTGGGTAGCCGGCAGATCAAGGTGCCCTGCGAGGAAGATGGGTGGCGGTGGGGCTGGAGCGTGGATGGATTACCAGATGGATGTGACGAGCCAGAAGAGGATGTCGTGGGTGCAGAAGAATTACATGATCTACAACTATTGCGCCGATCGCAAGCGGTTCCCTCAGGGATTGCCGACTGAGTGCACCATCAATTGAGAAGTGTAAAGCCGGAGAAGAATAACTACAGTGTAACATAGTTAATTGTTTTATTCTTTACTTTGTAATGAGATATCCTGCATGATTTGTTCGCTAGTACACGTTTCGTTGATTTTGTTGAACGATAGAACTATTAATAATTTATAATACACTTTACGTCTTTGAAACTGTCAACTTGTCATGTCTTTGAGAACATTTTGTTGGGTTTGAGCTCTGCCCAAGTCTTCGTATTTCTTTATTTCTTTATTTGTTCGCATCCCCCATTGTTAAAAACGGAAACTCTTCTAAAAGGAAAAAAATATTAAGGCCATGATGCGCCAAAGAAAAAAAAAATTGAGGAGAGACTTGCATCACAATAATTTCAATATATATGGAGAACAACATATTTATTCAATTTATCTCTTTTAACTTGGATGTCATGAGGTTGACCTTGAAAAGTTTTTAAATAAGAAGGGGAAATTTGCAGATCTTGCAAACACATATAAAACCCACAATGGAAGTAAACATGTTAGTAACAAAATCTTTTTCAAAAAAGTCTAAAAGATAAGCTACATATGCAATATATTGATTTTCCTCCCCGAACAACGACTTCAATCTGGAAACTTGGCAGGCGACACTCTGATGGGCTATAATTGTATAGCGGCATTTGAAAACATATCTTGTGGACGTCCTAAAGCGCTCCTAGTATCAATATAAATATACAAGCCAATATTGTGAAATGCTAGAAATATGCATGCCTAATTGAGATGTGATATGATTGCATCACAGTGTCTAAGGATACAATCTATTTGATCATTGTATCGAGTATTTAGATTGTAGTCTCTTACTATAAAGATAGTTGCATGTGCAACATTGTCAACTATAAGAGCAGGGGGTCGAGGATCGCATGAGGATCAATGAAATCGAGTCATCACTCATTCTAAATGCACTTGTAAACCTACGAGCCTGGGCACCTGGGGCGTTTTCCCTACTCCCCCTTAACAAGGTCCGCAAAGAGAAGGTTGGGGTCCCCCAAAATTTCTAAGCTATTGCCTCCTATAGGTGATGACAAGATTTGTACCTAGCGGTCGACAAAGGGATAAAAACGCGCACGAGCAGGGAAAAGCGGGGTGAGTCCTCGAGAGGTCTGGAAAAACCAAGGGATCCAACAATTCTAAAGAAATTGATCGACTGCTGCGTAATCGATTGGAAAACTTTGATGCCTTCTAGCCGTGAGCCGACGTGAAATTGGGACAGTACATTACCTAGGAATGGCTCTCTTCCTGCTATTGACAAGATCTACAAAAGGGGAACAAAATTCTTCCCTAAAAGGTTGGTCATCACCCTCTCATGTAATGTATCAGGAGAAAGAATCAATCGAGACTAGTATCCACTCAAGGGTGGGGGACCGAAGGGGGACAAGTGACTCCAATGTCCTCCTGAGCTCAGTGACCTCCTTCGTCGGCTGCTACTCCCTTCATTCGGAGTGCTGTTGCATTAATCTGTCAAAGTCCCGATCTTCACAAGCTCTGTGGAGCTCATTGGTCAAGAGGGCAACTTCCTCTCAGAACTTTGACAAAGCTCTCCTTAACTACCCTCAAGGAGTTTTCTTTTTGTCTAAAAGCAAGTCCTAAGGAGTGAGAAATCTAGCTCGCCTATAGGTATGATCATGCGACATGCTCGAGAAGTCTCTCATAAGAATGTTCCTTGAGATCCGCCTGAAAAGTCGAAGATCAAGTCATTTCCGTGAGAAGAGGCGACATACTCTAATTGTGGTTGATAGGAGATGCCAGTCCCTTTAGACATCAAGCAAGTTGAATTACTCGTCATCACTCATCCATAACCATCCCTTACCATTTTCCAGTGAGCAGCAACTAGGGTCCCTCACCCACCCGAAGGGACGGGACACAGTACCCTCCTCGACTCCTTTCATTACACGGTTCACCATTTTTTCAGTGGTACACTGAGGAACTGACATTGGGCACCCTTCTAGCACCTTCTGGGCAGGTTGCAGATTGGGTGGAAATGCCTTCAGCTTACTACCCGCCATGTCTCGCGGACGGGTAACAATCTCTTAGTCGTTAGATGTAGAATTGATTAAGAACTTATTTCGCCGGCCCTTAATCTTGTTTTCAACACCAAGCAAGTGAAGCTTTTGCTATGGCTAAAACATGACAAACCCATCTTTGTCGACCTTGAAGGAGAAGTAATGAATGAAAATGTCAGTTGCTCAAGGGATGCTGAAGCAGAGGCAGAACATGATGAAAATCACGATGGCTGCAATGAATTTCGACAGAACTTGGGTCAGGATAGCATTATATTTGGTGAAGACTCTCTTGAGCTCTGGCTATAAGGTTAGTAGGAGACCACAACTAAACCGATCTTGGTAGAACATCAGATTAGTGCTCACATTGTCTGTCATTCACCTCTTGACCAGCAACCTGCGGAGGATAATCTCAGAATCCGACATATACATGTCCTGAAGGTGTTTCACCCTTACCCTCTTGTTCATCGGGAACGATGGATCAGTCACCCATATTGCATCAAAAAACTGAGAATACTTGAGATCTATTACAGTTAGGAAAAATGATTAGAAGAAAAAGAATGAGAAATTGAAGGACTCGGAAATCAAAGTACAAAAGTTGAAGAGGTCGGCCCCTAACCCTATTTATAAGGCTGGTGCGCAAACCGAAGAACCACATAGAGATATGTGTCACACAAATTGTTATTTCAAATCTCTTAAAATACTATTTTATTACGAACATCATCAATACAAGTTTCAGAAAAAAAAATGCTTAATAAATGGGTCCTTCGTGGCTTCAGACGAGGCATACCCCTTATTAAGCAACCTCTAAAGGACCATCTCTCCACCAAGCCTAATCTGCTCCATCCGGCCAGCTTCATTTTGGAATCAACTAGGAACTACCAAACCACAGATGGATCCCAACTTAGCTCGAATGTTGTTAATAGTGTCTAGTAGCGATGTGACCTCTCCCTCTAGTCGAGCGATGATAGTCGATTGTTGTTGAGAGACGATCTTCAAACGTTTGAAACAAGCCATCCATCCCAGTGCAGATGAGTTGGCAGCACTTTTTGTTGTATAGTGCAGAACCTATACCATCTCCTGCACCCAACATGTCACCGACTCAGAAGGGAGTTTGCAGTACATAGGCTGATCCTGCTAAGAGCTTTCACCTACGTCGATCGGTGGAAAGGAGAGGGAGGGTGATCACATCAAAAGATTCAACGACAGTGATAACAACTGAGTTAACCACATCTCTCGGTGGCTCGTCACCCTCGGCATCCTCCATCTCGACTGACACATCTGCGTTTAAAATGAAGGTTAAGTTATTGTGCTAGCCAAAGT
Source organism: Phalaenopsis aphrodite (assembly GCA_003013225.1). Lineage (NCBI taxonomy): Eukaryota > Viridiplantae > Streptophyta > Magnoliopsida > Asparagales > Orchidaceae > Phalaenopsis > Phalaenopsis aphrodite. Next base: position 2,386,609 of record NEWO01000031.1, read on the forward strand.
CAAAAGTAATTTCTTACATACCCATGAGCCTCTCAAGTTCACACCCAGTCAACCTCTCTCGCTATGGTGCCTACTCTCTCTTCCCCCTGAGACAACAACAAAGGACCGCCACCTTTGCCCTCAGGCTTCGACGATCTTTGACACCCCTTTCCATGGACGAGGCTGACGGGTCAACCACCGCGCTGACCTCGCGTCGAACCAGAACTCGCAGGTTTTTGGAGCCTCTTTGGAGACCGTATTTTGGGCCCCCGGAAGAAGCAACCTGGTTGATCGACTCAAAACCGATCATCTCTCACATTTTTTCTTTCTTTCCACCTTTTTCTTTTTTAGGGCAGATGTCAGAGTAGATGGATACCACACCAAGGCTAGTGAGCTTGGGTCATTCGTCTTGTTGCTTGTGCCACCCGCCATAACGCCTACTCAGCGACACAGTAAATGCTGGCAAAAGACAAACAACCTAACTCCTAACCTTATTTATAGGACACGCTGAGCACGAAGATAAAGGGAGAACTAATCATTAAATTTTCTTGATTTGTGTGACACGAATAAGATAATAATTTTATTGTCCTTAAAGCAGCTGTCACCGCCAAGGAGCGGAAAAATTTGAGGAAATAATATGTATATACCAGAGTTATCGGCATGAATCTCAAAGAAAACAAACGACTGGGGGCAAAAATATTTCCTCCGAGGTAAACAATCGAACGACAATTCAGTGCCAAGCAGGTAAAATCAGGTCTCTAAATCTGGGACAGGTCAAAGCTCTAGAGATGGTCCATCGCCCTATATCGACATGATCCACCAAGGGGAGGGCATAATTCATCATAGTAGCAAATCTCATCGGATACTTCACACAGGCAGTAACAAGATTTACCTAAGACCTTGCAAATAGGGTTATCCAGCTGAGACGACGAACCGACCAGGTAGAGAAGTCGTAGGTCTCGTAAGACTTTAGCCAAAATGACAAGTGAGCCACAACTCTCATGACAAAAACAATCAACTCGTTAGTCGACCAATCGATCGATTGAAGCGCGGACAGAAACTCCCTGATCGTGATTGGACGACTAGCTTGCTTTTGTTTCGATGGATGAGATCTTTGTTCGTATGAACGCCTCGGTAGACCAAACACAAGAAATGGCCGCCACCCAGTGGATCACCTTAGTCAGCCGCATTCTAGCAAATCAATCAACCAATTATTGATATATCAAAATTCAAATTGTAAAACAGATTTTGGATGAAATCCATACAATTTATTAGAGCATTAATCATATTAAGAGTAGTTTCTATAATTGTTCCCTCATTTATGTAATTACACAAAATAAGTTCTTATAAATAAGAGACAATAGAATGATCAAAGGGACACACGTCATTTAGACTCTCCCCCGGTTCTCTCCATAGTAACTCCTAGTTCATTTTATTCTCTCATTCACTCGACTTTTAACTCTTAAAACGTGTTCATAAAAGACAATTTGGGATCTAACAAATAGCTACAAAAAAATATGTATAAAGAAGCTTTTATTTCCAACCTAAATGAGATTTGTGAGGTAAGTTCAAATCATGGAAACCATCATTCCTTTGGAGGTATTTTTGTCAATTTGGGATCTAACAGACTTTGTACTGTCAGACAGAAATATATTTGTAGTCATATCTTTCTATTTTCTAGGTATTTTTACTTCAGAGGCAGTACAAACTTCGGCTAATATTCATGATTATTACTGTACTCCACCGAAGAAGATTGATGTATTCTTTAGCAATCGTCGCTCTGCTCCCGAGGACGTAGACATTTTTGCCGAACCTCATTAAATCTCTGTGGTCTTCTAGATTTGTGTCGATTCTTATTTTTCTTCGCTCTAATCCTTCAACAATATTTAATTTTATAATTTCTCATACTAGATTTAATATCTAATCATCACAAGTAATCGTTAGACAGCATCATTTAGTTAATTCTTATTTTCACAAATGTATATTTGCACGGCTAAGAGCAAGCTGTCCACATAGGATACTTTAATCTGTAGCATATGTAATGATATAGATGTAGGAAGTTTAGTTGAGCGGTGGAAATGGTCGTTCAGATGTTTGCACGGAATAATTTGTTTCAATTTCAGTGTGCATGGCAATAATTTGTTAACTTTATATATTAATATAAATGTTTTATTTTTTAGAATTCATGTTCAACATTTTGAATATCTATTTTCTATTAATACAATTTTAAACTTAATTAAAATAAGAAGGTAGAGACAGATAGAGAGAGAGAGGAGAATCAAACTAAAATAAGAGTCAATTTGGATCAGCTTCTTTGGAATGGGTCAGCAAGTTAGTCTACAGTGGCATTGCAAAGAAGACCGAAAAAACAAATGATTTTGTTCAATGACAACATGCAAGTACTAAAGAAAAAAAGCAATTCATACAACTTGGAAACAAATAACCGCTGTCAGGCTGAAGGTTTTTCATATTTATGGATTAATGATCTCTCAAAAACTCAAAATTTGATCATCTACACCAACGTATTTTGTAAGATCTAAATTTTTTCTTACATTTTTTATTTATTATATTTCAATTTTTCTCAATCACTCAATCATATGTCATGAATATATGCTTTTTTTTTTGTTGAACAAATTTGAATTCCTTCAAGTTAAACTTTATCATATTATATAAAATTCAAAACGCTTTAATGCAAACAGCGTGTCTTCATTGTAAACAATATCATATTGCCAATGTAAACGGCGTGCCTCTTAATTCATCAATGCCAGACAGCAGCCAGCTAAGATGATCCGGTGACAAGAGAAGTGTGAAGGAACTCTAGCGAGGAAATCTCCAATCTAATCCCCACCTCCGTCCTCCGCGTTTTCTTCTTCATCATTCTCATCCCCCTATAAAACCCCCTTCAGCCACAACTCCGAACTCCTCACCCAAAACTTTCTCAGCCTTCAATAAAAACTATAGCCTAATAGCATCTCCACTCCGTCCTCTGCTTCAAGCTTGCTTAATGATGGCTAAATCCGAAATGGCCAATGCGCTGCTGCTAACTATACTGGCCTGCTCTCTGCTTGCCGCCACCGCTGCCGCAGGAAACTTCTACAATGACTTCGACATCACTTGGGGAGACGGCCGAGCTAAGATCCTTAATAATGGCCAGCTTCTGACTCTTTCACTCGATAAGGCTTCTGGCTCCGGCTTCCAGTCCAAGAGAGAGTACCTCTTCGGCAAGATTGACATGCAGCTCAAGCTCGTCCCCGGCAATTCCGCCGGCACGGTCACGGCCTACTACGTAAGTAACATTCTCACTCAATTCACTCTCCATTGTATCAACATACTATATATATGCTGGTGAGAACTCAACACTTAATTAAACTGATGGTGTCCTTCTTCTCATGCAGCTGTCGTCTCAGGGGCAAACGCATGATGAGATCGACTTCGAGTTCCTCGGAAACCTTAGCGGCGAACCTTACACGTTGCACACCAATGTGTTCACGCAGGGAAAGGGCAACCGGGAGATGCAGTTCAAACTCTGGTTCGATCCCACCTCCGATTTCCACACCTACTCTGTTCTCTGGAATCCCCAACAAATTATGTAAGTCGTCTCTGCTTCAAGAAAAAAAGAGAATTTTTAGTAATTACTTAACAAATTGGATTAAAAAAAAATGCTAACTTGGAGCAATATGTGTGTGCGCAGATTCATGGTGGACGGAACGCCCATAAGGGTATTCCGGAATATGGAGACAAAAGGGGTGGCATTCCCAAAGAGTCAGGCCATGAGGATCTACTCCAGCCTCTGGAACGCCGACGACTGGGCCACCCGGGGAGGACTCATAAAGACGGACTGGAAAAACGCGCCATTCACTGCTTCTTACCGTGGCTTCAATGCGGATGCTTGCGTCGTCGGCGGATCAAGATGCGGCGGAGCAGGAACGTGGATGGATTACCAGATGGATGTGACGAGCCAGAAGAGGATGTCGTCGGTACAGAGCAACTACATGATCTATAACTACTGCACTGATCACAAGCGATTCCCACAAGGACTGCCTACAGAGTGCTCCATTAATTGAGAAGAATTAAGTCTAAGAAGGAATAACTGATGTAGTTAATTCTTTTATTCTTTGATTTGTAATGAGTTAGTTTATAATTTATTTTCATGATTTTAATGTTTATAAATGCATTCATTTTCATTCGGGTTTAGTTGTATCTGTTGTTTTGAGTCCTGTACGATAGAATCACGGTGTGGATCGCGTTATGTCTTTTCCACACGATTAATCATATGTCCGATTTACCGATAGAATATTTCTCCTATGAGGTCCAACTCAAAGTCTAATTGTTTTTTCGTTATAGTTAGTAGAACTAGGTGAAGCTTAGTTATGGTTAGGAAGATTAGTGAGGGGTTGAATCATGTGGATTATAAAAACTTCAATTAAAATACCGTAGTAGATGGAGTTAGTTCTAGCGCTTAACTTTGCTTTTTTTATTTTGAGGCCATTTAAACTTCTATATTATTTCAGGTTCAGTGTAGTTTCAAATACATCTTTGTTAGTTAAAAAAAAGACATTTAAGTTAAGAGAGAAGTATGGCCGAACACAGTGGTGCAATTGCTTGAAGAAGGTTGAGTATCCCTCGGGCGAGTAAAAATTATATCTGGACTCCAGATGTCCGGACAACGGCCCGGATGCAACGAGGAGGGCGGAAGTCCGATTCCTCCCTTCCTCCGATGTATCCGGGCGGTTGTCCGAGCATCCAGAGTCCGGATGTAATATTTCTTCTCCTTGAGCATGCATTGCGCCAAGGTTACGTTGATTCCAACGTGGAAGTTCTGTGGATGAATTGATGCAGGATTTACTCTCTAATTGCAACAAATTTGAAGCACTAAACACTAATTTCTAATGTTTTTACGAGCTATACATAATAAAAGACTTGCTTGATCATTAAGTTACATGAATGCTCGAAAAAGGATAGAAGTTATGAAGGCATGAAAATTTGACCAAACAAGCAAATTACTAAAAGTTAATTTTTAAAGATAAAGAAAATACAATATAAGAAAATTAAGCACTTTCATTTGAAAAGATCATAATCAATAATTAAAACTTTATTAAATAATTTTAATTAAAGTAAAATAATAATTATGTATTTTGTTAATTCAATTTTCTTACTTACACTTAATTAAACTTTAATTAACCCATTTAATTAAATTTAAACAAAAACTAAATTAAACCTTAAATGAAACCAATTCATTATACAAATTTCAACCAAAGTGAATAATCTAACTCAAATTAATTTAACTTGAATTCAAATCAACTTAAACTAAATTTAGTTAAGGCGGTATGAATGTTCAACTTAAGTTACGTCAAATAAGAATAAGTTTAATAAACATCAAACTAAATCAATTTGAACATAAACTTGAACTTAGTTTAAACATTTAGCTTGAGCCAAATTAAGATAAACTTGTTAACTAAATATTAATTAATTTAATCAACTTAATTAAAGCTAAATATTAAACTTTTAAATGAAATCAAGTTAATTAATTAATTCTTAATCAAGTCAATTATTCATCAATCTTAATTTAAATAATGACAGAACTTAACCAAACATTAACTCAAACTCAGAACATTAAGTAAATATGAATCAAATTCAAACAAGTTAATTAAATAAACATTTAAATCAAATCTCAAGTTCAACAAAAATCAATTCAAAGCACAAAACAATCCAACCAGCTAAATAAAATTAAAAATACATTAGTTTCTTCGGATAGCGTGCCCTACTTCTCGGGTATAGGTGGGCCCCATAAATCTCATATCACTAGCCTCACACACATGTTAGATGGATTGCTAAATCACCAAACCTACACTTAGGTTAGGTCGATTGATTGTTTGATTGTGATAGTGTGGCTTGGTTTGTTATATTGTGACGTGGTTTGTCATTTTAGACTGGATGTTAGGACTGTTGTATTGCGTAGATTAGGGGTGTAAACAAGTTAAGTTGAGTCAAGCTCAAGACAACTCGATCCTCTACCCCTCCAAGACCTCGCAATCCTCTGCCCTAGCCCGTTCGCTCTTCTCCGAGCCTTTCGCTGTTCAGTGCTCCTCCTTGCCGCGACTCCCACGAGCGCGATTCTCTGCCCTAGCCAGATCTTTCTTTGCCCTGTTGCTGCAACGCCAACCGTATCATTTCGCTGGCTCTTGTTCTTCGTTTCTTTTGTTTTGTGCCTGATTCCTAGCCGATTTCTTTTGTCCATTTTCCTTTCAGATCTGTTTCGCTTCCTCATTTTCTCTTTGGTGTTGTTGTTTGCTTCGGTTCCTTTTGATGGTTTGTCCCTTATTTTTATCCTCTACGTTGGGAGCTTTCTTTTCTCGGTTTCTCCTAACTAGGCATATATTTTCTCTGTAGTTTTGGCTAGTTTCTTTCTATCCTGCTCTTTTCCATGGCTTATGCAGCACCGTCCTTCAAAAATGTGGTTTCAGGTAAATCTTTTGGGCCTAGAGATGTTCGTTTCTCTGAGGAGTTTCAACAACAAATAAAGGATAGTGATAACGGAGGTTTGCTTCAACAAGCCTCTCACAAGAATGGTAAACCTGCAGTTCCTTTTACTGAAGAAGATACAAACATTCTCACTGAACCACTAAAGTATACTTTAATTAATAAATTTTCATTTACGCATCCCAAAGTGGAGGTTATTCGTAAGTTCTTTTCAGATTTGCATCTGGTTGGAGGATGGAATTTAGGGTTAATCGACAGCCGTAACTTAATGATCAAGTTGCAGCTTGAAGAGGATTGTACCTCTCTATTTGCTAAGAAAATCTTGACCATTGAGAAGTGTTACTTGAAACTTCTTAAATGGACACCTACTTTCAATCCCACCGAAGAGATCCCTATTGTGCCTTTTTGGATTTGCTTTTCTGGATTGAAGCTACATTACTTAAATCTGAAAGTTCTTTATTCCTTGGGATCCATTTTTGGTAAGCCATTGAAAATGGATGTTGCTACTTGTAACTTGTCTAGGCCTTCGATGGCTAGAGTGTTGGTTGAACGTGATGTTACTTCGGTTTTCCACGATTCTATTTGGATGAGAAATTCTAATGATGGTTACTGGCAGAAGGCTAAACAACAATTTGTGCCACATTATTGCACTAATTGGAAAATATTTGGTCATCTTCTTTCTCCTTGTTATAATGCCCATCCTGAATTGTGGAAAAATAAAAATAATAATAAAGAGATAAATAAAGAGTTGCATTCTGATTTGAAAATCACTAAGGCTAATCTTCCTGGAGAGGGTTCTTTGCATTCTTTAGATGTTCATGTTAATTCTTCTATGAATGAGCACTATAATATGGGTACTATATTGATTGATAATGATTTGGTTACTGAAACTGCTAATGCTATTCATTATACCTCTAATATTAAAACTGATTTGGTTAAGAATGGTAATATTGATACGACTATTATGGTTCAAGATACTGATAAGGTTGGTACCCCTGAAATCTTGCAATTAGATGGACAGATAGTTCTACATGATGGACCGGCTACTCAGGAATGCCCTGCTCTTACTTGAAATGAGTTGGAGAAGGATTGGATGATTCAAAGATCATCTCAGAAAAGAAAAGTTAAAGGTGTTCGTGAATTGCATTATATGAATCCGGAGGTTGTTCAAATCCAGGTGCAGGGTAAGGATGTTGTTAAGCCTTCAATGGCCATTATTACTAGACTAAATAAGGGTAAGCTTGTTATTGATGAAGTTTAACACTTTAATCTGGAATATTAGGGGTATTGCCAAAGTGTGTGCTTCTAATAGACTTAAACATTTAATTCGTGTTTATAATTTAAGGTTTTTGGGTGTTCTTGAACCTTTGGTTGTGGGCATGAATAATGATGCTTATGTTAGACGTATTGGTGATTTTAATTAAATTGCTAACTCTAATAATAATATTTGGTTTTTATGGAAAGAGCCGGTGAGTATTGAGATTCTTATCAATCACAATCAATTATTACATTTGAGAATTCTTTATCTTAATGAGTCTTTTTTTCTATTATTTATGTTGGATGTACTAAGCAGGCTCATTTGGAGCTTTGGAATTTGATTAAATCTATTAAGCAGAAGAATGAAGCTTGGCTTATGGGATGGGATTTCAACATTATTTCTTCTCCTCTTGAGAAGAAAGGTAGAAATCCTCCAAATCTCAATCTAATTGCTAACTTCAATGATATCTTGTTGGATGTTGGGCTTTATGATATGGGGTTCCATGGGAATCCTTTTACTTGGCATAGAGGAAAGGTTTTTGAACTTCTTAATAGATTTGTTGCTAATCCATCTTGGATTAATATTTTTTCTCTTTTTAAAGTTCAACATTTGGCCATTAATGCTTCTAACCATTCTCCTTTACTTTTTAAAATCATAAACAACAATAATATAAAGCAGTATAATTTTAAATTTTATAATGTGTGGACCCTTCATAACAGATATACTCAGTTTCTTATAGATAATTGGAAATTTAATGATATTGGTTCTTTTGGGTGTAGACTTTGGAGCTTACATAAGAATTTAGCTAAAGCTCTTAGAAAATGAAATTGGGAGATCTTTCGGAACTTGCACCGCAACATTGAGCAACTTGAAGATAAGGTTGCTTCTCTTGAATCTGATTTTGCTAAAAATTCTATAGAATGGGATGTTTTGTTTCAGAGGCAACAACAACTTAATGAGGCTATTGACTGCTAAGTCCCATTTTTTGGATCGGGACAAAAACACTGCTTACTACCATGCTTGCATTAAGAATAGACACAGGTTAATATGATTTATAAAATCATTAGCCCTGCTGGTATGGTGCTTAATAATATCAATGATGTTGCCTAAAGTGGTGTTCAATTCTTTTTCAATGTCTTTAGTAATAATGATGTTTATTTGACTCAGCATGATATTTCTCTTTATAATGATGTTCCTTTGCTTGATAGCTCGTTACTTACTTGTATTCCTATTCATGCAGAGATTAAAGATATCATTGATCAGATGGAGGTTGGCAAAGCGTCTGACCTTGATGGTTTCACAGTTCAATTCTATAAACTTGGTTGGAATATTATTCAGCTGATGTTGTATTGGTTATTCAAGATTTTTTCCGTGGTCCTGATTTGCCTAAGTATTTTAAATCCTCTAATATTGTCTTGATCCCTAAAGTTAACAATGATAACTCTTGGGATGCTTTCAGACCCATAAGCTTGAATATTGTTTTATCTAAGATTATTTCTAAAATTATTGTTAAGAGATTGCAACCTATTTTAAATAAACTTATCTGTCTGAACCAGTCTGCTTTTTTGAAAGACAGACAGATAAGTGATAATGCTCTTATTGTGCAAGAGTTCCTTATGGATATTGATAAGGAGTGCAGAGGAGGGAATATTATTTTTAAAATGAATATTAAGAAAGCTTTTGTTACTATACGTTGGGATTTTATTATAAATTGTCTTCATGCTAATGGATTTAATGATACTTTTTGCAATCTTATTTTTCGTACTCTTAGCAACAACTATTATTCTCTTCTTATTAATGGGAACAAATATTGTTTCTTCAAAGCCTATAAAGGTATAAAATAAGGATATCCTCTATCTCCTTATCTTTTATTCTTGTGTTTCATTATTTATTGAGATGTTTAAATGCTTTGTTTAAGATCTATCCTAGTGTGAATTATATTCATAAAGGTGGTATGAGTATTTCTCATTTAATTTTTGCTGATGATCTTATGATCTTTACTAATGGTAATAAATTTCCGATTAGGAAAGTTTGGGCTGCTCTTGTTGATTTTCAGAAGGTTTATGGTTTAAATTTTAATATTTCTAAATGCTTATTATATTGTGCCAAGATAATCTCTGTTGTTAAAAAGAAGTGAATTTTGGATTATACTGGTTGCAATAAAGCTATGCTGCCTCTGAACTAATTGGGTTTCACTTTTAATAAAGGCAAAATGAGAAGTAGCCTTTGTTTAAATTTATTTGATAAAATCAGGCATAATATTTTATCTTGGGAAAGTAAATTTATTTCTTTTGGAGGTCATGTCACTCTTCTCAAAAGTGTTCTTACTTCTCTTCCTCTTTATTCTTTCAAATTATGGATATGCCCCAGGGTATTATTAAAAAGATTGAAAATCTCTTTAATAAATTTCTTTGGGAAGGTAATGACAATACTAAGATGCACTGGAGTAGATGACAGAAGCTTTGTAAACCCATTGAGAAGGGTGGTCTTGGTTTCGTAGCTTAGTTGATTCTATTAAGATTAATTATATGAAGCTTCAGTATAGATTTTGTAAGAATAATTCTCTTTGGGCTACTTTAATGCATGTTACATATAGTTTGAATAGACATCCTCTTTCTGTTACTTATAATAAGAAAGATTCTTTTATTTGGCGTGAAATGCTTAAAGTTGCCAGAAACTAAAGATCTTATTTGTTGGGATATTGGTAAAGGTGATTGTTCTTTTTGGTATGATGATTGGACGGGGAAGGGGGCTTTAGTTGATTCTTAATGTGATCATGTGGCTATTGATATTGAAGTCAAGGATCTTTGGTATGAGAATCACTGATGTTTTAATGAGCATAATAGGATGGTTCATAATGATGATGCTTTTTTTATATCTTCTATCCCTATTAACAGTGGTAAAATTGATGTACCTAAGATCAAAAGTAAGATGGGTGATTCTGTTGCTAAAAGTTTGGCTAACCCTTTTCAAGACTTTCAGGGTTTGGATCTTCGTTGGATTTGGAATCCATGGGTCAAACCTTCCATATCTTTCTTTGTTTGGAGAGTTTTGCATAATTTTTTACCTACTGATGATTTTCTTAAGTTGAAGGGGTTATAGCTTGCTTCTTCCAATCGTATTCACCCTTTTTCTTGTTGTATATTTACCATGGAGCTTTGGAATCGAGTTACTATGAAATTAAAATTGTTGAATTCTTTTTTTTAGTATGCTAGTATTTCTGATATTTTACATTCCCGGAGACATAAAAGGCAATGGTTTATTTGTTGTTATCCCTACTGTTATTATGTGGTTTGTTTGGCTTACTCGCAATGATATTAAGTATAGAAATGGTGAGGCTAATATTTTTCACACAATTGACAAGATTTTATCTTTTCTTATGAAAGGAATCAAATTTTTGACCCCTAATAAGAAGATTACGAGTAGGATGGCTTGTATGATGCATAATTTTTCTGTTCCCGTTTGCTCCTTTAATGAGAATATTACTTTGTTGCATTGGTGTAAACCTTGTGCACCTTATATTAATATTAATATTGATGGTTGTTGGAAGGCTAATAGTGCTAGTGTGGGAGGTGTTTGTTGTGACTCTATGGGTTATATTCTCTATTGGTTTGCTGCTAAGGTTGTTCCTATATCTCCTCTGGTTGCAGAGGCTTATGCGATGGTTTTGATCTTCAGGTGGCTAAGAAAATTGGATGGAAATTTATTGTTTTTGAAACTGACTCTTTAATTTTATGGAAGTATTGCAGATTTCAGGATGAGCATCACTGGAGTGTTAATCTGCAGATAAAAAGAATTAAGGATTTGTCCAAAAAATTAAATATCATATGAAATCATACTAAGAGAGAAGGTAACTTGGTGACTCATTAGGCAGCTAAGCGTGGATCTAATTTGAATTATACTGTGATTTCTAAAACTATTCCTACTGTTTTGGTTCAGTTTGCTTTTTTGGATGTTTCTTAATTATTTTTTGATTTGTTCTTTTCTTTTGTCTTTTCTTCGGCGTTTTGAATTTTTAGTTGGTGGGTGTATTTTTTTTTTCTTTTTTGGAAAGATGTCTTTTTTTATTGGTGTTTTGTAGGGTGTGTGAGTTAGGACCTCTTTCTCGGTTTTGTAATTTTTCTTTGTGTTAATAAAATGAGAGCCGATTTATGATTTTTTTTTTTTTTAAACTCACTTGCACCCTTAGCATAGATTGGATTTAAGACTATCTTTATTTGACTGATACCATTTTCTAGATGCGACCGTGTTAAATGCTAATTTAAAATAATCATATTTTTGCAGGCGTTGGCTGACCCATGCCCCAAATGTAAGCAGGACCTGCTAGGACATGAAGTTTGATTCCCGTTGGCGTTAAGTAAACATGTGTGCTCTTTATACCTGTTTGTGATAGTTTTGTACCTTCGCATTAATCTCTATTTTGCAGGATTTTATTCAAGCTTTTATTTTAAAATGTAATCCATAGAGCTATGTTATGCCCCGCGAGAATAAGATGAGCGGGGATGTGTTGTTCAACAATCAGCGATGCCTTACAAAGCATGGAAAACTCGAACCACGAAGAAGGATGCACACTCTAAAACAAAGGGTGAGAAGAAGAAACTGCGAGCCACCTTAGCTAAAGGCTTTTTAGGTTAAATATAGGCAGGAATTCGACTGCTCATTTTTCTTTTTTTTATGTTTCTTTCTGTACTATGTACCTAATTTATCCTGGATATTTTTTTTCTACAGATGAGGGGAATCAACCCGCATGGATCGATCATATCTCTTAAGGGGTGAAGTCTATCTTTTGTAGATGACTTGACCTTAAAATTTCCACACAAGGATGATTTAGGATTTGCATATCTTTTTTCTTATCTTTCACAACACGATAAATTATAACAATAATTTAAAATGAATGAATCAATTCTTTCTTTTAATTAATCGAATTTGATTGATCATGTTAATGTTGACTCAGTCGAGTTCATACAAGATGTCAAATGTAAAATAAAATATAATGTTCTAAAATATAAGAAAATGCTTGGTTAGGAACATGTTTTTCAGGCCACTTGATCTTTACGAACAAGCTATAAGTCTGAACACATCTTTTTCTAATTATCACTATCGATCATTGTTTAAGACACATGACTTCCATCATAACTTTTACTTGTATGAGATGTTAGCTAGCTACCCTTTCTAGGCAACTTGTAAGTACAAGAAGGTTGGCTTTGGTTCCCTCTTCAGCGTGAGTGAACCCAAAGTCCCATTTCTTCAGGCTAGGTTTGAGTTTCGACCTTATTGGTAGAAGTCACCTTAATTTAGGTTCTAAGGTGGTCTTGTTGGTTTTGCTATGTGACTGACCTCTCCCAGGCTTTCCGGTGACCTATTTAATAATATATAACCTTTGACTTTTTAAAAGTTATATAATTCAATCCAAAATTCAACTTTACTTTCTAAATTATAAAGTACAACTATATGATAGATTTGAGTAACCATTGAGCCTCTCAGTATTAGGTATTCCCTACTTCTTGTCCATGGGCTTCCTGTTGTTGCGAGATATACACCTCAGTTGATGTGGTATATATATAAATAAAAAAGGAGAACGATCGACGAAGCGAAAAAATAAAACGAGAAAAATCACACAAAAAAAAACACATAGATTTACGTGATTCGACAAATTGCTACATCCACGAAGTTGCAGAGGATTTTACTACTTGAAGAATTTACACCAGTCGATCACCTCGACTTACAAGAGGAATTTCTCACTTCGTTGCTCTCTCTCTTCTTCTCTTTATGTTCTTCTCTCTCTATACCGAGATACACCGAAGAAACTCTACACCGAGATACACCGAAGAAGATAAACTTACAAGAGAAATAAAACCAATTTCTCTTTTGCCACAAGCCACCAAGAAGAAGCAAAGGGAGAAAAATCTTTTTCTTCTTCTTTCTTCTCCTTCACCGCTAGGAACAACTTCTTGCACTTTCCTTCCTTCTATCCTCAGGAAACTTTCTTCTATCTTGAGGAAAATCAAAGAAGAACACCGTAACTTCTTTAACTGAAGGAGAGCTGTGTGATTCCTTTTATCACGAACAGAAGGGAGCGAAGAGATGCTTCGCTTCGCGGAAACAGGGAAGACGGGAGAGGTTCGATCAAGCGAGAGGCGGGAGACGTGATTCTTCGCTAAAATAGGAGCGGGAGCAGTTCGCAATTTTCACACTAGAGGAGACACGACGCTTCGCGGTAGCAGGATCACAAGGTAGGAGGCGGGATCGGGCTGCAGCACAACAGTTCCGACAAAAATTGTTCTAAGTTCGAGTCATTTTCTCTTGATTTCCAACTTAACCGTCTTTGAAAACAAAATGTTGAAATCCCCAAAAATGTCTATCATAATTTAATCAAAAGTTTTCTTAAGAAAAATATTTTTTTAAAATAGAATTGACTGGAACGTTTTATCTCTCGAGGGATATCAAATCCCAAAATTATAAAAAATCATGTCTTTTTAGAAAAGGGTAAAAACTTTTGGTCTGCAGCCTGCGAAATAGTAAAATAATCACTTCACAATTGGAACTTGTACGGTAGTATTTTCATCTATCGGAATGATATACCATTTTTTAATATCGTATTCAATCGCAAGTGAAAGTTTTAAAAATACTTGTGAGTGATCCCCCTTCCAACATTGACAATATGTAGTTCAATTAACAAAATTGAGCTTTCTAGTTATCCTAATAGTTCTTTTTGCACTGTTTAATATAAGATAATAATTTTGTTAATCTTCATCTCCTACTTATTACTTAGAAATAGTTATCTAATTTGTTTCCAATTGCTCAACATCATATTATTAAGTGGTTTCATTTACCAATATCTCTACTTGAGTCCTTTTATTGTGACTGTCGCTTTCCAAAGACACTGAATATTCTCACACTTGAAGACTACACCCTACTAATGCTGCCATTCTTATTCTATGCTTCAATTCTCCAAACTCTATAAGCTTTCATCTCATATAGATGTCTTAAAACGATTACACAACTTACCATGAACATATGTTGCTTATCCAAATGCTTTTAAATTCTCATAATTAAATGGAGAACCTGTCTGCATATCCATTAGTCTTACAATTAGAGTTTCTGAATTTGTTGATTTGATTGACAACATCCTCTTAAGCATCAAAACATAATTATTTATTAAATTGAGTGTTTATCAGTATGGTTCTTGCTATTTCAAATAATGTTTTATTCACCATTTTAGCTAAATCATTTTTTTATGACGTATTTGTAACAATTTTATGCCGTACTCTGCTTTTTTCTCTGAAGTATTTGCCAGATGCATTTGAACAATAATCTACTAGTTTGCAACTTCTTTAACCTTCATTCATCAAGATTTTCAGCAATAGGCTTTTAATCTGAAAACATTAAATGCTTGATCCTTTGACTTTGGGAAATGCACCCACAACTTTTTTGAGTTATCATCAATGTAAAATATGAAATATTTTGCACCTTTGCTTGCTGCAATCCTTAAGGCTCCCCATGGAGTGCTTTGAAAATAATTAGGTACACATTAAGTGTTGTGAATTACCACGTTAAATTTGGCTGTACAATAAAGTCGATCTAATTCAGAAGTTATGATTGGCATAATACCCTCACCACGTGGAGGCAGAACATTAGCATCCTCTTGCATGTTTTGTTCAGTCGACGGGTTTTGGGCCGTATTAGAAGGTTGAGCCGACGGATCGATAGTTGAGCAGGTCTCCTTAGCATTCCTCAGTTTAGTGATGAGGAAAAAATCAGATGAACTCACAGATCTGCCATCATAGCCATTTTTCTGTTCTTAACGATGGTTTTCTTCTTTCTTTCACCTTTCGGGTGGTATCACTTCTTCAGTCTCCTAGAGATAGCACAAAGCATATCTTTGCTGGGGATATGTACCAAGGGATTTGACATGTTTTCCATTATAACACTCAGAAGCCAACCCCTTCAAACGAGAGGGGCCATGGAGCAAATAAGGAATGTGAAGGAGTCGGTCGAGTTTTATTTATAAGAATCAAAGACAAGTAAATTGAGGGAGTTCAATTATTGAATCATTTATTAATAATAAATATGATCTACTTTTTTATTAATTTCTTTTATTCTCATCGAAGCGTCGCTTTCAACAATTAAGAGAATCAAAAAATTAAAATATGTACATAAAAATGTATTTGTGGTGATTTTTATGAGATAAACTTGTCTAGAAGAAAAGAGTATGATGAAGGAGAACCCAACAAGACCATGAGACCCTCTTGTCCGATTGAATGAAGCTATACGAGCTGAAGCTAGAGACACCAATATCGACCGAACTGCGAAACAGGGCAAAGACGACTCGATGATATAAGAACGAGTCTTTTAGACAAAAACAAGGCAAAAAAAAAAAAAACATCTGAGTCAATCTTCACAGAAGAGCTGGTCCAAGAACAATCTAGTTCTCTAGCACCTCCAACCATTCTAGAGGCATACAAGAGGTCCTTCATAAGGGGCCCAAGATTGACAGTTTGGTCATATCAACCGACTAACTCATATCGAGCAACCTCAGCCAACCGAACTATTCTCATCTAGCCGAGCATATTTCGACGGATCAAATAAATCTTGTCATCCCAAAGACAATTAAGCTTAACCGACATACCCATAGAGCAACCAACGGATAAAAGCATACATGTAAAATTAATAATATATATATAATTCTAATATGAACACCATTAAAGTAAAGATAAAAATAAAAATTCTCACATTTTATTCTCCTCCCTATGAATTCAGAGATTATTGGATAAAAATTAAAATCTTCTCGTCTCTGGTTCTCTTCCTGGCTAGTTCTCTTTCTCTCTCTTTTAATTAAGCACCATTCTTTGGATCACTATTCTTTGGACGTGATAGACAAATCAGGATTCCACGGAGTGACAGGTAGGAAAACCTCCAAAATGATTCAAGGAGTTCTTCCACTTATTTCGTTAAGTGGAATGTTAAATAAGAAAAATGCTTAAGGTTAACCGGTGGCATATCAGGATTGGTCAAGCCCTACGGTTCTACTTCTATAATATGAGCTCAGACTGAAAACGTTTTACTTGTGATAAAATGCAAAAGAGTGTTCCATTTTTTATAACAAAAACATAAAAAAAGTATAATTTAACAAATTAACAAGAGCATACCGCGTGCGGCGTGCCCCTTAATTCATCAATGCTATGTCCTGTTCCCAGACTGCTGCCAGCTAAGAATACCCGGTGACCAGAAGTGTGAACAAACTCTAGATGGGAAATCTCCTATCTAATTCCCACCTCCTCCCTCCGCGCTTTCTTCTTCATCAGTCTCGCCCACACTATAAAAATCCTTCAACCTCAGCTCTCAACTCCTCACCCAAATCAGTCTCCGCCTCCAATAAACTAGCCAGACAAATCTCCAATTCATCTGTTCGAAGCTTGCTTCATGATGACTAACTCCACAATGGCCAATGCGCTGCTGCTAACTATACTGGCCTGCTCTCTGCTTGCAGCCACCGCTGCCGCAGGAAACTTCTACAATGACTTCGACATCACTTGGGGCGACGGCCGCGCTAAGATCCTTAATAATGGCCAGCTGCTGACTCTTTCACTCGATAAGGCTTCAGGCTCCGGCTTCCAGTCCAAGAGAGAGTACCTCTTTGGCAAGATTGACATGCAGCTCAAGCTCGTCCCGGGCAATTCCGCCGGCACGGTCACCGCTTACTACGTAAGTAACATTCTCACTCAATTCACTCTCCATTGTATCAACATACTATATATGTACTGGTAAGAACTCAACAGTTCATTAAACTGATGGTATCTTCTATTCTGTTCGCTCTTCTTCTCCTGCAGCTGTCGTCTCAGGGGCCGACACATGATGAGATCGACTTCGAGTTCCTCGGAAACCTTAGCGGCGACCCTTACACGTTGCACACCAATGTGTTTACGCAGGGAAAGGGCAACCGGGAGATGCAGTTCAAGCTCTGGTTCGATCCCACCACCGATTTCCACACCTACTCTGTTTTATGGAATCCCCAACAAATTATGTAAGTAATCTCTGCTTCAAGAAAAAAAAAACGAATTTTTAAGAAATAACTAAAAAAAAAGAATAAAAAAAAATGCTAACTTTGAGCAATATGTACGTGCGCAGATTCATGGTGGACGGAACGCCCATAAGGGTATTCCGGAATCTGGAGACAAGAGGGGTGGCATTCCCAAAGAGTCAGGCCATGAGGATCTACTCCAGCCTCTGGAACGCCGACGACTGGGCCACCCGGGGAGGACTCATAAAGACGGACTGGAAGAACGCGCCATTCACTGCTTCTTATCGTGGCTTCAACGAGGATGCTTGCGTCGTCGGCGGATCAAGATGCGGCGGAGCAGGAACGTGGATGGATTACGAGATGGATGTGACGAGCCAGAAGAGGATGTCGTCGGTACAGAGCAATTACATGATCTATAACTACTGCGCCGATCACAAGCGATTCCCACAAGGACTGCCTACAGAGTGCTCCATCAATTGAGAAGAATTAGGTTCAACAAGAAATAACTGTTATGTATTGTAGTTAATTCTTTTATTCTTCGATCTGTAATGAGAAGTTGATGATTTTTTTCCGTTAGTCTATAATTCTTTCTCTTTTTCGTAATTTTAATGTTTATAAATGAATTCATTTTCATTGGGGTTTTGTTCTATCTGTAGTTAATTCTTTCATTTTTAGTGTAGCCAAGTGTTTCAAATACATCTTTATTGGTAAAAAAAAGTCATTTAAGTTGAGTGAGAAAAGGAAGGTCGAACATGGCGGTGTAATTGCTTGAAGAAGGTTGAGAGTCCCTTGGGCATGCATTTTGTCAAGGTTAAGTTGATTGCAACGTACAAGTTCTGTGGATAAATGACATAGGGTTCTCTCTAATTGTAACAAATTTGAAGTACTGTCTAATAACTAATTTCTAACGTAGTTACGAGCTATGGAATCAAAGGCTTGCTTGATCATTTTGTTATATGAATGCTTGAAAAAGGATAGAAGTTATGAAAGCATGAATATTCAACCTTAATGAAATCAACTTACATCCTCTAATTATCTTAGTTTTTTTATACAATATCATGTTTGATTCCTTTTTAAGTACCTACCCCCTCGAATGAACTATTCATCAAGTAATTTGTTAAATTCATTGGTGGTTGCTTCAATCTAAATCTTGATGGTTTCTTTCTCTCAACCAAATTGGTCAATTGTCTAGCCAAATGTGTATTGTGCCAAGCAATATCAAGAAACAAGTAGCATTTCTAATAAATGTGCAAGAACCAATTTTCACTCCTTTGGTGCCACCTTCTTTGACATATAGAGAGGTAAGTAATATTGAAGTCTTTATGATCCTTTAGATGTTGATCACAGTTATACCTATTTTTACTAAATAAGAGATCATTGTAGCTAACTTAATGTGTAGGGCTTTTTCTCCATCCCATATTTTTCATAAAACATTTGTAGAGTACTCTTCTTTACTTATCTGATTATGTACGGAGAAAATTTTCTACATGTAACACTTATTATACTTAGTTGTAAACGTTTTGTTCTTTCTTTTTTGTTATCTTAATGTTGCTTAAGGGTCTTAATTGGTCTTCTAAGATTGACATATTTGGCTTGAGCTTGTGTTGATGTTTAAGATTAACTTCTTTAAAATTTTCAATAATTGAATTAGATTTGTACTAGATTTGTTTATGTCAAGTGAATGGGTATTTAAATGAGTTAATAAACAAGTTAAAATGTTTTAACGATTATTTGGGTCTTCATATAAAATTTACAAAAAATGATTTCACAAATATAAATAAATCAGTAATTGAATAAAATTTGAATTACTTTCAAATTATTTTATACAAATTAAATAAAAAAATATGTTGTAAATAAGAACCAGTCTGGGGCGGTTTTTCAGTCACTTTCTGTTTTGGAAAGCAAGTCAGGGGTTGTTTGAGAGCCCATATTCTAAATGTATTTTCTTAAATCTTATTCACAAAACTAGGCTTTTGCAAATGAAGGGGCAAAGCTAGTTCTGTGGAACAGACTGCGACACGATGTGTAAATTACACTGTGATTTATTTAACATTTTTATTATTTCTCTATTTTATTTGTGATAATACCCTTGATCTTTGCGGCTTATATCTCTTTTTCACTGGGAGAATCGCATGTTACAGATTTTATGAGGCATAAGTGTGAGCGGCTTTACTTTTCTATCTTCCCGCCTTCGAATCGTCTGTATGTTTCCCCTTGTTCTTATTTTATTTTGTTCGCCAAAGAAGCTTTCTTGTGCTTTGCTCTAATTTTTCTTCTCCATCATCGGATTTACAAAGTTTGATCTATTCTATGCAAGGATGTGTTTAATTATTTGTTTAGGGTGTGCATTCCACATTATTTTAGTTTTGCTTTCCATGCTTTTGACTTGGAGTTCATGGATGTTTATTTCATTTTCAATTTTTAGGGGTTTATTGTGTATCTGTGTTGTTCTTTGCTTGATGTTGAAATTTTAGGTGTGAGCTTTATAAATACATAAGAATTATGTTCTTGTATATCAGTTTTGTGCTCTGTATGAAAATATTTTTTGGCATATGGTTGGGGTTGCTCTAGTTAAGGTTTGGTAAGCTATAGTTGGGGTTACTTTGGTTGGGGTTCAATTGCTTGATGTTGGGTTTGCTCTATTTTTTACTGTATTTTTAGGCTAGCTTACTATGGTTTTGGGATTTTGTGGTATGCAATCCATGTTTTATTTGTAGAATTCATGGTTTGGTAATTTATTTTGGATTAATTTCTAGGATTTTGTACTAAATTTGGGTGGTGATGTTGTTCTTAGAGGATTTTTCATCCGCAATTCTTTTCATGTGAGTGTAATTCTTATGTATTCACATATATATAGCCTAGATTTTAATTCTTGTATAAAGTTATTTTATCTACGCATTAAAAGGAGTATTTTACTTTTCAAAGTTGAAATAGTGACCTTTTTTATGTGATATGAAAAGCTTTGGGTGATATAAAATTCATGTTTTGCACTGTCTTCTTCTGGTTGATTTTTACTATTTGAAATGTATTATGGATTAGTTGATGTCTAGTTTTTCATCATTATTTTCATATTTTAATCATAAGGTTATACCTTTAGAGTTGTATATTTTTCCTAATATTTATTTATTTATTGATTATGACATCTTTTCTTTTCTTTTTTTTGTATTACATATATAGTCTAATTTATCGATTAAACATAACAAACTACAATCACAGGAAAAACAGGTTCAGAACATTAAGTGCTTCAAGATTTCTCCACTATAATTGTGGCATGTAGTGTTCTGAATACACTCCAAGAAGAGGTGATAACTATGAAAGGATGGTTTATTATTTCCCTGGAAAATGACACGTGAAGATTGCATGTTTTTTTTTTATTGGCTGATGATATGGAGATTTTCACTCCAGATAGCGACCAAGTCAAGAGAGATATTTTGGACATAAAGTTGTCCAAAAAACTTAATCTTTCAGAAATGAATGAGAACATTATTATATCATTATATGTTGTTTTTGTAGTTTTTATAATTATTATAATATTATGTGTAAAGTGTTGTCTTAAAATTGATGTATTATGAAAATTGAGCTACTGGCATTTTTTTTGTATGATTGAAGGTGTTATGTTATTCTACTATAATTATTTCTAAACTCATTCATTCAACTGATTTACATCTATAAGGGCAATTTTTCTTTTTTTGTCAAAAACACCTGCAATACAACATATTATCCAAACAAATTGATCGATACAACAATAACAACATTCTGACAACACTTGTGAAGCTCATTCCCTAAGAAGCAACTTCACAATTGCTTCTTTAAAATATAGTTGCCCACACGAATCCACCTTAAGTTTGTTTTGTAATCAAATAACAAAAATAAGTACTAGTGATTGTACATTGAGGATTTCAGACACTAAATATGAGTTGGTCTGGTGAACAAAGAGGTGAAAAGAGGTTAGCAAGAATGAAGTAATGTTCACGACTTAATATTATTTCAATTATCGATTTTAATTAATTTCATTGATTAATAACTAATGAATATATTATAAGTGAACTATAATGTATAAATTTATGTGTAATTAGTTTATAAAAAAATAATTAATGTAATAAAATTTACTTAATTATTTCAATAATTAGTTAATAAAAATTAATTAATGTATGTATGTATATATGTAATCACTCATCAAAGGATGCCAATTTAAAACAACTTCAAATACGAGGAACCTAGTTATCTCTACATTCAACTTCTCCCACACCATTCCTCCATTCTTTCCTCTCTCCCCTCTCCCTTTCTCTTCTTCTTAGCTTCCTCTCCCTCTCTTCCACTCTCTCTTGAGTCACAATTCTCATCTCTTCACCATTCATCAGAAATATTTTCTTTAAACAAGCCCTTAATTAGCCGCCATGAGAAGATGGGCTCCCGCAGCCCATGTAAATGCATGACCGGCGAGGAAGAAGAAGGCAGTAAGCGTGGTAGTAAAAGAAGCAGAAAATCAATGAAAGTTGCCTGATTCTTCTTCTTCTTCATCTTCTCTATGTTCTTCAAAAAAAGGAAAGTAGAGTGTGGCTTGTTAAACCATGAAGAAATAATTACCTCATGGCACGCTGCGGGCTTGTAATTGGCTCAACTAAAATTTGTATTTTGAGAGAGTTTCTCTTCAAGATTAAAATTAATTCTGGCACGTTGTTACTTTTCAGGTTTAGCTAATCACACTCCTGCTGCTTGCCTGCAATTGAGTAGCGAATTGGAACTTGGCATGGTTCATGTGTGTGCTTTCAATTGCCAACTTGATTTGGAAAAAAATATTACATGTAGAGTCCAAATGCGTTGGGGCTGTACGTATAATATTGTTGTTCACGTCGTACACAAAATGTGTGGTGTGTACACCACACAATCTAAATGCGTCTGGATCATGCACGTAATACACTTTTCTTGGTTTGACATAGTTTCTCTATCAGTATCACAGAAAAAATTTGCGTGCGTCAAGAGGTTCGCAGAGATGTGTACATAATAGGGTACACGGGGTTTACATGGGGATTACAAGGGGGTTATAACGAGTTATACCTTCCGTGTAACTCCCGTGTAACCTCCCGTGTAACTCCCGTGTAACCCCGCTGTAACCTTGTAATCTCAATGGATAAAATAAAAGCACGGATTACAGCTGAGTTACACGAAAGTTACAAGGAAGTTATAACACGCTTGTAACCCTCATGCAACTCTCATATAACGCTCGTGTACCCTATTATGTACACATCTCTGCGTACCCCTTGACGTACGCAATTTTTTTCCCAGTATCACATTGCTAATTGGATTATTATTTCATACATGTTGAACATACTTGATGATGGAGAACATGCTACTATGTCATTGAAAAAGTAAGACTTTCTACAAACTATTATTCTACAAACTATTATTAGCACATCATTAATAAAAGTCGGTTGGTTGCCACAACACAGAAAAAAAAAAACATAATTGATTGCAATCGCAGAAAACTAGTCGATTTTGAGGCCCCTTGGCAATTTTTGCATGTTTGAGCTTATTTTCGATAGTGCAATCATGTACATTAATGATTAACTTCAATGAGTAGAGATATAACGAAATATCCTAATAGCCTTGCGGTATCTAATCTAAATTTTATTAAATCAGAAATAGATGAAGATTGTTGTGCAATGGTAGCCTCAAAAGCTAAGTTTATACATATAGTAACTAGCTCAGATATTTGCTTTTTTGATACACAGAACCAATTTTTTTAGTACGACTTGCCCTTGCTTTTAAAGAAGTTGGTGTCCTTGGATTGTTAAATTCACTAAAATCGATCCTACCATGCGATGAACTTTAAGTAGGATCAATTGGACTCTCTCTAGGCTCTTGCTAACCCTGAGGAAACTAATAATGTTCATCAGTTGCAACAACCCCACCAAACATAACATCAAGCTTCTTCTCTAGCTTTGAATCAATTCCACAAAACCTAAATTTCTTAGCATTTGCCACTACCTGTCATTCGTGTAATCAGAAGGACTTGTGTTAAACAAGTGTATGTGCAAATAAAAAAGTAAAACAAATGTACTCTTAAAATAGATTGCACATCTAATTTCTCTTTCCATCATTCCGCTGATGCATCTATAGTGTTTTTGGTTGGATTTCAACCAAGTCCAGTATATCCACTTTTGAGCTCTTTCCAAACTTTCCAGTTCTTCTTTAATTGGTTTCATTTATTCTTTAATTGGGTTTGGTCATACACTTTTCTGGTTTTCTTTTGAAAATTTTTGTAATCTTATGCCAACCTTCTTTGTTGAAATGTGTGGTTGGCCTTTTTTCTAACCCAATCTCTTTCACAAAAAATATCACAAAAAATATCATTGTTCCTTGGTCCTATATAGCAAACTATATAGCAGACGACACGCCATCTCTTTTATTGTCCATTTGTAATTTTAAAGGCATATTTCCATAAAGAGAGCAAACTGATGAATTAGAAGCACATGTTCAAGCAATATCCATACAAACATAAGGATCACATTTTGGCACATGCAGTGATAATAAAAGAAAACACATAACTCTCAGCTGCTTTTATCAATCTCACCAAAATACTCGCCAAAAATCATCATCTCTTCAGGATTTTTTTTTTCTCGTAGAGATAAAAATAGCACCCAAGAGGATCGATCACCTCCGAGAAAATATCAAGCAATTTATTCTTAACAAAAAAAGCATCAAACCATGGGATTTTTTCCATCTGTCAAATTAGTGCATCAGCTCTTTATGTTAACCAACAAAATAATTCATCTAAGCAAACTTCCATAAAGTACTAATCAAACTGTGAATAACACTTTTGCATAACAAAATAATCCATCCCATCGTAATTAATGTAAACTGTGAATGACAATAAGGTAATAACCAAACCAGAACCTTGCACCTGATCATTATTATATAAATCATTCGAACTGAGGCTAATGAAACATATGTGTGCATATGAAAGATATATCAAAGCTTCTTTCTTTCCAAAAAAAAAAAAAATAAAAACAACGGTAATAAAAAAACAAAAAAAACCCATGGGTTCAAGTGTTATAGCTGTGAAAGCATCATAATTAAAGAGATCTGTATACACGTCTTTCGATTTGAGTATCATGCATAAAAATATTCAAGAATCAAACTATAGATAAATAAATATCAATTCATCTTTCTTTCTCTCCCCCATAAAACCATATTCAAGATCCCAATATAGTGCAAGATAAAAAACACCAAATAGCTCCTTCCACTTTCCATGAACTAGTAAATATCAAAATAGATCCCCCCATTACAATACCACAAGAAAGCTCAAATGCATGTCATAGAGGGCAGAGAACATGACGGCATAAAGAAGTTAAATGAGAGAGAAGAAGAATGGCAAAGAAGTGAAATAGGGCAGAAAGATATTGGATAGCATAATGACGAGATGAAAAGAACAGCGTAGAAGTTACCGGACGAGTGGAGAAAGCAATATGAGTATCAGGATCGCTAGGGTTTGTTAGCTCGAGAGAAGGAAAAGGCGTAGATGAAATCAGGAGCGATCTTTAGTGAGCAAGGGCACGATTCAACCCGGTGTAGGACGAGTGAACGTTATTAGCGAGTGGCAAAATGTCGGAACCATTCCGCCGTCTCAAATGAACAGTATTCAATAACATCATTAGCGACCAACCAAGCCAAACACACAGAACAAATGCATAAAAAACATAGTTTGAATTAAAAACACGATTTTAAAAGTTGAGTCACACACACCCTAAATTACACACCGACACTGCAATAGCCAGCGATGAATGGTTGGCCCAATTTCTTATGTTTTTGCCAAAGTTGTCTAACCTTTTTGCATCTTTTAAAACTTTTTATTCAAATTTTAAATTAATGTTAGCATTTTTTGGTGTCTAAAGCTGCCTTTATAGGCAATGTTGAGAATGTTTAGAGATTTTTTGGATAAATCTTTTGATAAAATTTGCTTCAATCAACTCTGCAACATCACAAGTGTTAAGAGGAATTATGGTTTGATTCAACATTTAGGTACGTCCTCGTTGACATTTAGGGAGCGAACATATCTCATAACTTCATAAAAATTTTGATTTCACATCATGAGTTTTATGTAGCATATACTTTTCATATGTTCTGAAATAGGCCACATAACATAGCACATTGTTGTGTTAAAGAATGGTCGAGACAAGTCAATGATGCTAGAAAATTCTTTCAATCAAATACAAATTTCGATGCAAGAACTTAAATTAGAAACTTCCAAAATTAAAATCAAAACCTTATCAACTATTTTTTTCCACCAAAATATTAATCAAATTGTGAGTCTCAAGGTGGTGAATATTATGAACTTAAATTGCTCAATTATGACATATGATTGAGAAATGCTCAAAACAAAAGTAAGAATTTCATATGATCAATTAGTCTTAACTAAGAATCTTCAAAACACATGCTTATGTACAACGCTTTATAAAACCTTTTTAAAAGTCAATATACTTTACAACTGGCCTCAGTAAACCATCTAATTATCCATATAGATTCCAGAAGAAAAGACTGCATCAATTTCAAACCTTCTCATCTGCTTCTCCTGCTTTAATTTCGACAGTTTGAGACCGTTAACTTTGCTTTATTGAATGCTCAAGAAACAAAAGGGACAAATTCACATAAATAGCACACAATTAATATGTATTTAAATATCTCACACCTAAACTTCAAATTTACATACATAGTGCATTAAAATTATGCATGAAAAGGTGTAGTTCTCTTTAAAAAAGTGATAATATTGTTATTTTATTATGTCATATTAAAGGTTTGAGTGCTATGTTTGTAAAAATGAAAGTTCTGGTGTAAGATATGTAAAATACATAACAATTGTGTGCTATGTATGTAAATGCCCCCATAAAAGAATTGATGCCGTTGAAATGAGAATAGGCTATCACCAGCATAACTGACATCCATTGATGGCTTTAGTGATTACAACGAGCTTCCACAACCTCCAACTATGAAAATGAAGATTTTTTACCCAATCTTGTTGGAGGTAGAGTGGCAGAATCACTCGCAGGAGATGGAAAAAATTCAGATACAATCTCACAAGAAGTTGGAGTAATCTCCATGTCGATTCCACGCTTCCTATCCATAAAAGCCGGCTTCACAGGAGAAGCAATGTGCCTGTTTTTGCTACTTAGCATGGCCACCACTTCTGACATTGATGGCCTTAAGCTCGGATATGGCTGCAGACATAACAAAGCCACCTGAAAAACATGTAAGACATCATCTTGCTCAATTCCATCTGCTTTCAGTCGGGGGTCAACCAGGTCCAGCATGATTGAGCTCTCATAAAGCTTCCAAGCCTGCCGGTAGATTCAATAAAAGGGATATCAAAGTCAGCAGAGTTTGCCAAAATTGGCCAGAATTGGTTTAATATATCTGTGGAAAGATGTAACAAACATACATATTCCGGGAGATATTGCATCTTGGTAGGTAGAGTGAGGTCAGTATTCTTCCTACTACAGACAATCTCCAGAATGAGTACTCCAAAGCTGTAGATGTCAGCCTTTTCTGATAGTTCCCCTTTAATAGCATATTCAGGTGCGGTGTATCCTCTGGATGAAGTCATTGTATTGATCATATGAGTGACATATAACGTTATATATAAATATCAGATGTTATATGAGAATATTTGAGAGTGAATGAAGACTGAAGTTTCATAAAGCAAATTCTAAATAATTGGGATGAGAAAAAAATGATGACATTGATTGATGACGAAACTTACAGGGTTCCTGCAAATTGTGCGCTGAGATAGGCCTCATCTTCAGGGAATAACCTTGCCAGCCCAAAATCACTGATTTTAGGCTGAAATTTTTCATTCAGGAGAATATTGCTCGCCTTAATATCTCTATGCACTATCCTCAAGTTTGAATCCTCATGCAGATACTGTAATCCCCTGGCTATGCCAAGAATGATCTGAAACCTTGTTTTCCAGTTGAGGAATATCTCACTGTTTTCTGTGCCAAGAAAATTTTATTAGAGGCAACAGTAAAAGAGATGTCAAACTGGATCTCGCAGACTCAGAGGGACAAACTGACCATATATCAAGCAATCCAAGCTTCTGTTCTTCATGAATTCATACACAACAAGTCTGTGTGATCCCTCGGAGCAGCAGCCCAAGAGGCGAACCAAATTCTTATGCTGGATGCTTGTTAGCATCCTCACTTCAACAAGAAATTCAGACTCTCCCTGTCCAGACTTTCCAAGGCACAGTTGCTTAACAGCTATCCTCCTTCCATCATCTAGCCTTCCCTGTAACACATAAGAAATCACTCTTCATTCCTTAAATATACCTACAATGGTATTAGAGCCATCTTCAATTTAATACTAGCCATAGACCTTTTCCAACATAATCATGGTATACGTATTCCATTCATCCATTCCAATGCTTATTCTTTAGGGAGAATATTATTATTTTAGGTTTATTAAATCATGGACCTATTTTTTAGTCCGAGATTTGTAGGATGCTATCAGTAATGGATATATAATTCATAACTATGCATAAAATGTATTTTTGGGACGATTCAAACAACTCACTACCCTCTGTGGTAAAAATATTTGTCCTTATACTAATAAATGGAGTTTTGAATAGTAAATCTTTGTTAATCTTCATTAAATATTAACTAAACCCAAATCTTCTTAATATATATGGGCAATAATAAGTTAGATCCTTAACCTCTTATAAGAAGAGAAAGAATTTATGTTATTTTTAAACATATCATACACCTTAAACAAACTCCAAAAATTACGTGAGTAATTCCTTCTCCAATAAAATATACCTGGTAGACTGGTCCAAATCCTCCTTTTCCAAGTTGGTTTTTTGGATTGAAGTTTCCTGTTGCTCTTTTGAGAGTGTGATAGTCAAAATGACAGATTGTTCGAAGATTATTGCTGAAATTTTCTGTAATTGCAGTAATTATAAGAAAAAAAATACATGTATTTGAGAAGAATTTTGATTCGTGAATGAATTTCAAGGATCTATGGTACTAACCAGGAAGAACATAAGGATCATTGGTTGAGAATCTTTTAGCTCTCCATATGTTCATTAGTGTACGCTTTCTATGCCTCCATAAAACAGCAAAGAGAACCGACACAATAAGAAGAACGAGTACACTGCTTAGGAAGAAGGCTGACGATGCATTCATTGGTGTTTTAGCATTTATCTCAGCAGATGTTTCAGATGGTGACGGAGAGAGAGCTGCAGAAGTACAAAGAAAAGAGCAACTCTTTTGAGGTAAAAACGAGTGATAAATGCTATTAGACACAATAAAATTACAATCATACTAAACTGAACATAACATAATAAAATCTAATTTTCCCATCTCCCTGCTTGATAAGAAGATAAAAGCTTGTTTTGCGATGGTATCTACACACAAGTTGGGAATAAGGAGGTTCGAAAGAAAGTCCATAAATTAAGAATAATAAGTTCATTCCTTGTAGAGCGACATTAGCATTTGTGCTACCTAATTGAACTAGATATGCTTTGTTAATAGTTAGTTTACAAATGCATGTAAAACTAGAGTATCTTTAAAAGATTATAAAGGGAAAAGGGATCCACCCCTCATAGTTGGGATAAGGCTAAAATAATGATGGAACAGAACAAAAGAAGATATCTTAGACTACATAGTTTAACACAGTAGTTTCACTGCATGATGGAATATAAGAGAATTTTGAGCAGAATGATTCATCACAGCATTTTTTTTCAAATTCCGAAGGGAATGAACCACGAATCTTTCTTTCTAGCTTGAATCTATTATGAGGGCTCCTGCACTAATAAAAAATAAGATGCAAAATTCCTTTTAAAAACCACATAATAGGATCTCACTTTTGGCAAGCATTTTGATAATTCAACATGAAACACGCTTGATCAAAGAATAGTTCATCCAAATTACTTTCAGCAGCCAATGAAATCCAATTTAGTGATTGTGGGCGCCAAAAAATTCAAGTTCTGGACTCCCTCAAAGATCAATGAGAGTTTTATATAAGAATCTAGATCAATTTTTCAAAAGGCAGGTGAGACAATTGATAAGATCCTAACCAATGATTTTGTCCCCTTTTTGTGACGACTTTAAGATTTGGGGTTCGAGAACTCCCATAAGCGCAAGCTTATATGATTAATTACACCTCCCGATAATGGGAGAGAACTATTGACTAAGCTTAATCATTAGATGATAAGTATTTAGACTCAACATACAAAAGCAATAAACTTGAATTTTAGATGATAAAATGTATAACCGTGATCAACCTAAAGCTGATGATGAGGAGAATGATGATGAACCAAGTCAAGTCCAATAGTTCATCCCTCGAGTTGTAAGAGATAGTTGACCCAACTTGACACAATAGTTCTTTTTAGCAATCATGAGTTATCTCGTCCAAAAAGATCCTGTAAACCTGGGATGGATATTTAATTAAGGGGACAAACTGAATTCGACCAAAATTTTTAGAGAGTCTTGTGCTTTATCAATATGCACTATGATTTATAACTCAAAGGCAAAAAGTCATTCGAAAACATATGGGCTATAATTATGCCATAATATAGTGAAGCCTATAGGTCAAATCATCTAATCAGAGGGCTCTAATTTTAGCCACGTTTTTGTGGAACCAATTAACCACACCATACAGGCGCGAAACTCCGGTCATGTTATTACTGGTGCGGATTGTTTTAAGTATGAATGCAATAGTATGTTTGATATGGCATTCGCTCATAATGAGTTTAGGGTTAACATCAAATTTCTCAATCTTGATAAACGATTGCTAATAGTGGATGTGTATTATTATGAGTTTTAATGACAAATTTAATTTATAAATTTATAGAATTTTATAATATTTTTTTATACATTTTTAGAGTTTAAATAAACCCATCCAGTTAAGATTCACCATTAACGCAATCATCAACGAGAAATTAATTATTTGATTATTCATATTTAAAATTTAACAAAATTTATCGAATGTCATTAAAGCGGCAGTCATGTCAACTCCAGTTCTTGCAAGGAAGACGATCGAACTAGCTCAGTAATGGTTCGGTCTTGTCAATTCCAATCCTTAGGAGAATTAAACTGGCCAAGATAGATGCTTCGTCTTATCAATTTCAATCCTTATATGAAAAAAAGGTAGGCTTAGTACCTATGAACTCATACTTATTAGGAATAGAATGAATCTAACTTATGGTGGAACTTATAATCATGTCTTATAGACAGAACGACCGCTTAAGATTGTGTGTAAATTAATGCTTTTTTAATTTAATTTTGAAGAAAAAAAAAACTATAATTGCACATTTCTTGAAGCGAATTAGAGTTGAACTTAACCGTATTTTTAAACTACAAAACATTATTAAACATTTAAATTTAAGAATTAAAACTTATCAATGGACCACATATGGGTATTTAGCGTAGAAGTGCATGCATCTTGATCAATTTTTCAACATACTTTAAGGAATTCCACATATTGTGTTTGAATTGAAATATTGCATTACAAAATTTGTGCGAGCCATAAAGAATCTAAATTTAGTTATCTGCATGGGCAATTTGCAATTTAAGACACATGAAAATATTTCACTTTATGAACTTAAAATCACACATTCTGTCAAAAAATAAATAGTTAAAAAAAAATCACGCATTTTATTTATTTGTATGCATGCGTAGTGGATTCATTAGTGTGTTAGATGTTCTAAGATTTAATCATGTGACTGAGAAGGCATAATTTCCTTTATACGTTGTTGATAATTTTTTGACTTTACCGTTGAATTGAGTGGCTTCTATTCATGCTCGCAGACAATCAATTAACTTCACCACAAGCCTATTGTATGTTTTGCTCATGTTCGAAAACAAACTTCCAACTTTATTGCAAAGTCTGTGGCTTTCCCATGTCATTTTGTGAGACTTACAATAGAATTCAATTGTTTAATAAAAGGTACAATTTATGCTCATTAGCGACTAAATGAGTTTCTTACAAATTTCATTTGTGCTCATAAACGAGCGATGAGCTATCAAGTTTCATGTAATTATAGTGAAAATTCTATTTGTATTCAATTATGTCTAGTTCAAATAATTCTTTAAATACTTTAAACATTTATTTTATCATTAGTTTTTGGTTTATACTTATATTAGATCATATTTGGATCCAACTGGTTCATTTTTGTGGTTCCTTTTAAGATGTATTCAATCAAATTTTCAACAACCTCCCAAGATCATCTCCACAGAAGGGAATGCATCGGCATTCGGCAAACAAGGTCTTACCACCAAGCTTAAACTGGCATGCATAGTTGGTTTCATCAGCATCGCAA
Organism: Phalaenopsis aphrodite; assembly: GCA_003013225.1. Classification (NCBI taxonomy): domain Eukaryota; kingdom Viridiplantae; phylum Streptophyta; class Magnoliopsida; order Asparagales; family Orchidaceae; genus Phalaenopsis; species Phalaenopsis aphrodite. Next base: position 2,418,661 of record NEWO01000031.1, read on the forward strand.
CCAAGTTTCTTTTAAGTCAACGCACTTCACTAAGCATGCGTACGACTTCAAGAACAATGCGAAACAAATATAAGATTTTTCTGCCATGTTGAAATAATGTGAACGAGTACTTGAAAACAGATTTTTCTTATGTGAAGGAAAAGCAGGGCTGGACATAGAGGGGAGAAGAGGAAAGATAACTTCTTGTGTAGATAGTGGCAGGTGTCCGTGTTTTGTGTGTGCCAAAAGGGAGGCATAGGACTATATGATTTGAAATGAGGAAAAATGAGATCTGACAAGGCATTGAGAATAGATGAGAAATTTGGATTCAATTTTATATTTATCACTAAATTAAATCAATATATATATATATATATATATATATATTGATTTAATTTAGTGATAAATATAAAATTGAATCAAGGTATTCATCATTGCACATTTTCTCATTTTTTTGTGTACTTTCAATTCATATCATTGTCTCAAATTTTGTGTCGGCAATTTATGTGTGGAATTCAAACAATTTGGCTGTTAATTATGGGCAATTTTAAAATCTCAAACGCAGTCAACCCAATCCATTTTATAATTGCATATCGTTTGAACAGTTTTGGTGAACATCAAAGCAATTCAGTTCCATACCAAGTGCGTCGTGCCGACAATCCATTATTTTTGCCGTGCATAGTCATTTTGATCCTGGAATATCTCCTTTTGCATAATTTTGATGCTCTGAACTCATTGTTGCAGTCCACTTAATATATGTGCATCATTTAAGCAGTTTCGATAATGATCAAAACAACTTAGGCTCGGCCATGTTTTGTCACATTTGTTGTCTGTCATCATCGTTGAAAGCTCCCTAACTAAGTGGGCAATTTTGGCATCCAAATACATTGACAAAGTCCATCCTATGAATAGGCGATGTTTCAAGTGACCTTGAACATGATCAAGGCATTTTGACCTTAATGGCATGACATCGCATTTATCATTCGTAATTCACATCATGTTTGATCGACTCATCTTGTGGAATATCGGTCAACAATGATCAAATTGGATTTTATTAGTAATTGTAAGCATTAATCAACATAGGAAGACATTTGTTGAGATGATCCTGAACTGGTAAAACAATGTAAGATTTACATGCATACCACTTAATTCTTATGTATATACATACATAATGCCAAAACTTCAATTTTTACATATGTTGCCAACTTACCTATGCATGAAAAGCTCTATTTCACTTTTTATAAGTTGAAATAGTGGTATCTTTTATGTGATATGAAAGATTTTGGTGGTGTAAATCGAAAAAGCAAAGTTCAGGTGCTAGATATGTAAATACATAGGAATTGGGCGGTACGTATGTAAATGCCCCAAACAATTTATGCCTATATTAGAAAATGGAATTTGCAAATGTCTGCATAGGCTTATGGTACTTTCTGCGCTTCCACACTATCACCAATCAGTGATTTTCTTATGTTTATCATTAGGAGAAATGTTTTGCATTTATGTACAATTATACCATTGCACACTATTTTATCCCCTTTCTATGGGCAGATGGCTTTTGTCAGCTTTTAAGTAATATAATGGCAACTAGGATGAAAGAAAACATTATGAAGCGAAACAACTACAACAGGATCTACCAGTCAACATGGTGGTGGCATTGGTTGCCCTAATTCTGTACTAATTTCTGGTATCATAAAACTAAATATTGTTTAAATTGCAGAAAAAAACAATGAAATGGAGCCAAATAATAAAAATAATAATAACTGCATGATGAATTTCAAGAATATAGAAACCAAGAATTTCATGATTTTCTCAAAGATCGTTGCAACATTTCTTTTTGAAGGAATACCAAAATTGATATAAATATATTAGAGAAATCAATATCAGACCTAATATCCTATACAGCGCCTTCTGCTTTGAAGAAGCTTTATATGCATTTCTCTACTTTTCCTTCAAATTGTTGTGTAATTAAGGAAAACTGTTATTTTCTTTTCCTTTTCCCTTGTGTCTGAAACTAGCACCAAAACAAAACAAAAATCTCTTTATAATATCAATCAGGCTAAAATGAAGATGAACAGGTTCAAAAACTCATACGCAATATGGAAGATGACAGTTACTGTTGTCTGAATTTCTGATGTTTCTTGCATAAGAATTTAAATAAAGAAATTGAGAATGAGGAGCTATAAAACAAACCCCAAACAGTTGGATCAACGTTATTGAAGATAGGGATGATGATAATTTCCATAATCTGAGACTTTCTTTATCCACAAACGACTTGATTTTGCAGCCCTCCTTTGTTATAACAAGCGACAAAGTTGATACCAAGATAACAACGACGAATCTAATCCTGATAAAGAACTACATAGCATCTTCTAAGCTTATTCTATTCTCTCTCTCTCTCTCTCTCTCTCTCTCTCTCTCTCTTTCTGATCAAGACAACAAACAGGATTACTCACTGAAATTCAATTGCATATGACAGAAAATGGCAACAAAAAATAAAAAAAATAAAAAAAAACGCTCAATCGTTTAAATGATGAGAATTCTGTTTCTCTTTAGCAGGATTTTGAGAATCATAAAAGAATTGCAGCCAAGAAAATACTGAGAAGGAGAGCATACCGTAAAGCGTTTGCCGAACAATATAATGCCCTCTATCTTCCCTTTTTCAACCAGTTTCAAGAATGATTGAATACACCCTTCTTTCGTCTCTCCTCTTCGCCTAGTCTTTTACCCCCTATATTTGTTAATCTGTGCCCTATATTTGTTAATCTGTAGGTCGAAAATCGGAGTTCTGGAACCAAGTCCGTATGGGGGCATAAAGAATGCCGGTAAATCCAAAGCCATCGATATAAACAAAGAAGGTTGAAAACTCGAAATCTTTTCCAAGAGGCGGAGATGGGGAGAAGTGGAACAAGTCTATTTGTGTGCATCGGCTCCGCACAGCTCATATCCTGTCGTTTTCTTTTGTCTTCTTGTTTATTCTTCGTGACCTTACTCCTGAAACTTTAGGTTTCCATGGCGGACTTGGTCGGTGAAAGCAGAGATCCATGCCAAGCCCGAGAGCGAAGTAGATATTTCTAGGGCTCGGAGTGGTGGAACTCCATGCCGAGCCGGGGTTTGGCAAATTCTATGCTGACATTGAGGCTCTAACATTACTTCAGGTTGCTAGCATTGAAAAATATAATAATAAAACTTCATATTATTTTATATAATCCTATTATGTTGAAATCATATCAAAATATATGAGTTGAAAAGTTGTCTTTTTAGAAAAAAACAATATTTTTTATACTTTTTATGTGATATTAAATATTTATATTATATAAATAAATATTAAAATTTGAGTGCTAAACATATAAAAATATTAAAATTATATGAAATGTATGTAAATCCTTTAAATATAGGGGGGCTAATTTAAATGTTATTTTGATGCATATATGTAGATTAATAATTTATGGTGAAAGTGAAAGAATGCTTTTAAATGTAATAACCTACATTATCTTTAATAACCTTATATCAAACTGATTTAGCCCATTTCCTTCACACTTCCTTATTGATATTTTATTGTCTTGAACATGTACTTAGGCGTCAAACAATAAATTTTTTTTTTTTTTTTGGGAAATTTTGAGAACAAATTTTTCATGATTGGCTATGACAAAGCTCTGGGACATGATGGTCTTATTTCACAGTTCTTCAAAAAAACTTGGAGTATTACTAGTCCTTCTTATATTTAGATTTTAAAATACATCTTTGCATCTTCCAAGCTTCCTAATCATGTTTAGCACTCTATTATTACTTCAATACCCAAAAAAGCCTCAAGCTCAAATGTTCAGCGATTGCACACCAATATCACTTCATAATACAACTTAAAAAGTCATATCCAAGCTCATAGCTAATAAACTTAAGCAAACTATATCAACTATTGTTCGCCCCACTCAAGTTGCATTTATATGTGGCAGAGACATTTTTGATAATGTCATTGTAGTTAATGAGCTCATTTAGGAATTTAATTGTTCCACTCATTCTAAAATTTTTTGCTCTAAGATTAATCTTTTGAAAGCTTTTGACGGAGTTGACATAAAGTTTCTCTATGATCATTGGGTGGATTAAAGCTTGTACTACGCTGGTTCATTTCTCTATGATCATTGGGTGAATTTCATAGAAACTTTAATAAATGAACTATGGTACTTATGGTCTTAGACAAGAATGTCTTCTTTCTCTTTATCCTTTTTTATTATAATGGATGTCTTTTCAAGTCTTATGGATTAATACCATCAAAGTTCTACTTATGACCTTAATAACAAAAAGATTAGCCATCTTATTTAAGTTGATGATCTCTTGGTATTTGGCAAAGTCTCTTCTAATGCTACTAATTTTATTGCTTTATTTTTTAATATCTTCAATGAGCCTTCTAATGTATATGACAACATCTCCAAATCCACCATCTATTTTTAAGGCTGTTTATGAACTTCTCCAACCGCATACGTGTGACATCCTTGGTTATTTGGGCATTGCTATCAATTCACTCAAGCTTCAAGTTGTTGATTGCATCGACATTTTACAAAAAAAAAACAACATTATTACATTGGAGGTTAGAAACAATAAGTTTTATCCTTCACTAGAAAGTTCCAATTAATCAAATCAATCATTTATGTACTATTTTCTTAAACCTTCTATAATTCCCAAAGGACTAAAAATGAAGAAATCTTCTCTTATAAATAATTTCATCCATCATAATGGCAAGTATAATAAGCTTCACATTATTGTTTGAAATATAACCACCAAACCTAGGGATCTTAGTGGGCTTGACTTTTCAAATCTGGATATTATTAATATCATGTGTATAGCCAAAATTATTTTGAGATTTTCTTAACACCAATTCTCTTCTCTCTGATTGGTTTCACAACCTCTAAGGATCACTTTTGTGTACCCTAAATCAAACAAAGCTTCCCACTTTAGAGAACACTCAAGAAAACTCTTATAGGATTGAGGAATGGCTTCTATTTTCAAATTACTCCTAATTTCAAGTTCTCAATCCTTTTTTGCCTTTGGATTAATTATAGTTCCATACACAAAACATATGGGCATGCCTCCTTATCGTGTAACTTTAGAACCAAGGTTATAAACTTTGTTATGAACAATAATTGAAGTGTGCATTCTTTAAAACCTATAGCTACTGATTACCTCTATTTGATTTTAAATTTTCCAATTGTTGATGCCTTTTTGGATTGATTATGACAAGGTAAAGATAGCTATTCTCATAACCACATGAACAATTATTATTATGGTGACAAACTAAAGTGTGCTAGAGCGAATATATTTCATTCACATGCTTCTTTTTCAAATTTATTATGTTAAATTAAAAAATTGTGTTTGAAAGAATCAAAACAAGAGATGCTTTACTTCATAAAGGTATTTAGGTTGAACCTTTACGCATGTTTTGTGACTTCCATAATGAATCCCATTCTTATATCTTTTATGAATGTGTCTATTCTCTTAATGTCTGAAAGTGCTCTATTCTTAAGAAAACTTCTTTCACATGGGCTACAACATATCCCAAGTATTAAACTATTATAACAATATTTGATAGAACATCATTAAGAAATATTATATATATATATATATATATATATATATATATATATATATATATATATATATATATATATATATATATATATATATGCACAAATTCACACTACCTTTAGCTTGAAAGAAATGATAGTGTTTAACAAAATCTCTCTGCCTGTGCAAATGCTTAAATAGAAATTTTCTTTGTCATTCATTTAAAAAGAAAAAGTGAAAGGGTAGAGGGGAAATCCACTCATTCATCACCTCTCTTTACTATTTTGGAGGATAATTATGGCTTCTTTGGTCTGGTTATTTTACTAGTTGGGTTTACTCACACAAAAGTCATAATTTTTTGGATCATTTTGGTTATGATGTCTATTATGGGACTTTTTTTCTTAATATTTTATTATTTAAAAACAAAAATTAGGCTATGTTTTGATTTGAAAAGTGGTTATGATCTTGGGTTACGCAAATACAGAAATTATTTTTTCAACTTTGAGTTTCTCAGAGTTTTATGCCTATCATAGGCCTACTTCTATTTTATGTTATTGAGTTTAGATTAGGATGATGATTCACTCATGTTGATATTTTTGTTATAGCTTATCAAATTATTTAGTTGGGTAGTTCTGTTGTTGTGTGCTCTGCTACTATTTGGGGATGTCTCTTCTTAGCCGATATTATTCTTTTTTGTATAAAAGCATTGTATATGCTACACTTCAGTTTTTATCTATTTGATTAACTTTTGCCCCCACATCTATTTGCAAATATATTTACCTTTTAAAACTACCAAGTTTACAAATACAAAAGGTAGACTCAACTAATTACTCGCTGCTATATCTAAATGCTATTTGGATACTTTTTTATATAATTGAAGCTTACTGATATGACATGTTTCAGAATGGTTGTTGCAATATAATTGTTCTTTAGTTTGGATTGGAGGCTTGTTATGCAAAGATGTTGCAATGATCTAACATGGCAACTTGCTTTTTTCTTATATATGCTCTCTTTTAAGGATTACAAATGAGATATCTCATTATTATGGCCATGATATACAAATAGGTTAATAACTTTGAATGGACTCTTCTTGGTGGTTGGGATTTTACTGATCTCTTGCTTTATTTTGCAATTTAATAAAACAATTACTGCATGAATTAAAATGTCTTTGAATTAATAATCTTTAAGTGTTGATATCAATATGTACAGCGGAGATTATTTCTAAGACATAAGTACATATTGACGATTACATTTGGTGTTGATAGTTGGTTGAATATGATTATGACAGTCGCTCTTTTATAAGGAGGTGATTTAAATTACTTGAAGTTTGCAGGCGACTAAAATTTGACAGCACAACCCCTCTTCTATTAAGGAAAAAAAAAAGAACTTGTAGCTTAGGCAACGATCGGCTAGAATAATATATTTTAGTTTGAGCACATAAATTCCCTCCGATCTTGAGTTCCATCTCTATTTCAAATGCCTTTTAAGTGGAATCTTTCTTATTTATTTAATGAAAAGATAGCTTCGACCACAAACTACCTTGATTGTAAAAGAAAGCTTGATGATCATGCTATTGAGCTTCTCCCGTCACACCAATTTGCACCTATCAATGGATGACATATTTAGATTGATCATGATTAACTCTATGATCGGCACCTCACCGCACACTAGAGGATTGAGCTAAGCTTTGATTCTCCTAGTCTGCACCTCTTGTTGCTCAATTTGTGTTTTACTGAGTTCATTCATTGCATCTCATTATATATTTACATCATTTGAGGTTAAATTGTTGAAAAATATCTTGAAGCATAATTTGTTGTTAACCCAACACCTAAGAATTCTTTGTAGTTTGGTTCTAATATCATGCTTGATTATATGGGAGTTCTAATCCTTTCAAATGTTTAAGTTCTTTGTCAATCTTACTTTCATCGAAAACTGAAACGTGCTCGATAAATTGTTGAGCCTTGATTTGCCCGTGAATTACACCACAAGGAATAGAGCGTAAGAAAAAAGAGAGAGACAGAAAGAGGAGTAGGCAACAGTGAACAGTAAAACATATTGTGTATCTGTCTTTTCTCATAAAATGATCATTCTATTTATATGAGAGGGGTACAATATAATTGTAAATTTTTTCCCCTGTTTTAATAGGGGTTGTATATAATATTCTAGGTATTTTATATATATGGGCCTATTGCTCTACTGCGCTTTGACTCGTCAACTAAGCTTCTTTAGTTTTGTTGGTAAGGCTGATTCGATCAGATAGGCTAAGTCGGCACAAACACTCTGAATAAATTTGTATGGAAAAAAAAAAGGCAAAAATATATCATTAATTGATGTAGAATATATGATCATTGTTACTAAACAGCAGGATTATTTTTTGTTTTTATTAGGCAATATTTTTAAACTGCAAGAGCAATAATTTATAGATTTTTATTTTATAGATTAAAATAAAATTGTGTGCTGCTGCAACCATTATAAATATGGCCTATAGCTTAAATACAAGTATTTTGTATAGCAAGCTTAATTTAATTTTTAAATGTCTTAATCAAAATTTTTAATAATAAATAACAAATTGTTAAACATGATTTGAGGGTGGTCCCGCGCAAGCCAATTGGCTGCTAAATATAATTTACTGAGCTTAAACAAGATTAATAATAATAATAATAATAATAATAATAAAGTTTTGGTTAGTCGGCCACGAGCTTTCAAACATTTTTATGACTGATTTTTATAAAGAAAATATTTTGATTGAGTATGGACGCGTCCTCAAATTTTTTTATCATTTGCCACAAATTTTAAGGATTTTTCAATAAGAAATATTTCAATTTCAACGAGTTTATAATCAAACTTGCCGTCTCTACACCATGAACCAGATCATATAAAAGTTGGTTCAATCTTAGTCCAGTTAAATATATATAAGTCATTAAAGCATATTTGGAGGTTTTAGATCGTCAATTGAATAGTTAGATTAACTCCAACTTTGACATATTATATTAAAATCCAAAGTGTCAACGACAAGAATCCAACAATCTTAAGCTCGCTTAATTCCAATGTCAATAATGCCCTCAAATCATTAAAATAATTATTATGATTAAGGAGAATTAATATGGTATCTTTAATTAGGTGGTACTAAAATCCCCTACCTCGGAGGCTATAAAAAGGTCCCTCTCTCCTCACTTGAGAGGTAGGGGGAGGATAAAAGAAATTCCAGAGCTTGTTTTGGGTTGAAGACTTGATAATAACTTCTGACCTCTGTGGCTACCAACTTTTATTGACCACTGCCCGTCAGTCATCGTTGACCACCTTAAATCTTCTTCCTTCGACGACCCCTGTTGGCAAACATTCTATCTCAAATACGGTCGTATGATATAACGTTATATTGAAGACCCGATGATAACTTCTTGTCTTAGTAATAGTTGACTACCATCGACTAGCACCATCGACTATTATCTGGCGACCATCATCAACCAACGCTGACAACTCTTGCTCACCACGATAGGTGACTCCTGTTTGCTAATATTGTATCCCAAATATAATTGTAACATATCAGCATTGCCATTATAGCCGAGAATTACATTTTTGTAGCCTAATTGTGACTATTATAGTTGAACTGTTATTGTATATCTATAATATGAACATTCCAATTACATATTCTTTAATTCATGAGAAGAGTGGATATATGCACTTACAAAAAAGTATATTACTTTTACTGAGCTAGTCTTTCCAAGATTTTTTCACATAAAAAAATCTAGTGCCTCCTCATGTTATTTTTCAAGTATCTATGTATAGATCTGAGCTCAACACCAAGACGCTAAATTATCACTTTACCACCACAATTTTTTTTGACACACAATAAGCATTAAACAATTTATGATGGTAAAATGAGAATTTTATAACTTAAATTTGTAGACATATTTAAAAAGAAGAACATATGTAACATCAAAATTTTAATATAAGAAATTTGGAAAGAAATAAAACAAAATAATCTTGCCTAAATGAAATAATTATTATATTAATTAAGATTATAAATATTTAATTTTTTTTACTATTCAGGGAAGAAATTTTATAAAATAATGCACTAAACATTAGCCCGATCTCATTTGAGTGGTGAAAATAATGTGTGGCGGGTTAGGGGGATTGTGCGACAATAAATGACCATGTTATTATGGCAAGGATGCATCCATAATGGCTAAAAGATTATGATCAAAAAATGATTGGCAGGGTTAAACAATAATGATTAGATGGCGGTTGTCAAATGACATTGATAAGATTGCAAAATTTTATAAACGATCAAGCATTGGTGATTGAACATAATAGTTGAACGTGATAGTTATCAGCGTCTGAAAAAGCTCTAAGATTATTTAAGGTTGTGTTTAGGGTTGGTGTGTTGGTGGTGGTGCAATGTTGCACCACAACGTTTCTGGGAAAAACACATTTTGCTTGTTTTTTCAAAAAATTACATTTGAAAGCTATGTTTGGTTATTGGATCTAGCTAAGCGTGGTGACTGCTAGAAGTTACGGTCTGACTTTTTCAAAAAAAAGAAAAAAAAATTGTATTAGACATTGCAGTTTTTTGATCAACAACTTCTTCTATAGCACTTTCACAGTTGTTTCTTCAAATAACTGCAACTGCATCAAACAGACTCTAAATCTGTAAGCTTTTGCTAAACACAAATCTCTTATCATATGAAAGATGATGTTCTGTTATTAAGTTTCAAGAATAATACTTGGTAAATATAATCAAAATTAAAAAGTACTCGATTTAGCAATTTATGTTGATTTTGTTGATTATAAATTATGCCCTCCAAGGAGTTTAGATGAGTAGAATATCTATATCTTTTGATGCATTAACTTTCTAAGAGTTGGAGATGAATAAAAAATATTTATCTTCTAAAGCTATGCTTTTAAAAATTTTTTGGATAAGTGAAAAATTTATCTTTTGATCCTTCTAGCTTTTCAAAAAGAAAAAAAAATTGTAAAATTTATATATTTTAAGCTTTTACCATTCAAAGATTTTATGGAGAGCTTATAATATTAAGATTTTAGCTTTATGAGATATTTTAAAAAACTATACCCTATGAGATTTTAACCTCTTTGTGATTTTCTTAAAGAATTAGTACTTTAGAATAGTTTAACTTTTTGATAATTTCAACGAACCTATACTGATCAGCACGACAGTCTTTGGTTAGTATAGGCTTTATCAATCACTTAATCTTATTCAGCTCTTTTTGTTAGGATTCAATAAAAATTAACTTCTCATTGAGACATTATTAGTATGTCATTTGTATATTTATATTGAAGAACTTATTATAAACTTATTTTCATTAACTCTAGTGAGTAGCACCTTGTATACTCTTAAACTTTATTAAGGCAACCTTACTAGGGTATTGGGTTGCAGTAAGGAATTAACATTAGCAGGATTTATTAAATCCACCCATTTACTAGATTTATTAAATCCCAATTTAACATGAATCTAAGCCAATTTTTGTATATTATAATATAAAATGTCATTTTTAAGACAAGGGATCCAATAACTATAATATCAATATGAGTGTATCTTTTAATATCACTAAAAGCCAATTTTTTATGTTATAATGTAAAATGTCATCTTTAAGAAAAGATTACTTATACTAAAACTGTACTTAAAAAAAGATTACTTACACTAAAATTGTATTTAAAAGACAATCCTTATCTCCAAATCACATTTCGATACTTTTAGAAATTTTAATAAAAAAAAGCTTAAGCGATAGGATCCTGATCTATTGAGGAAAAGCAAGTTGTGGGGGAACTTTTTATCCAATAACTATAATAATTTCTTTGTCATGGCTCTGCTGATGTTATCTATTTTGAAGCTGATAATTTATATGTTGTTCATATAAATATAGCTCTTTCGCACAATCCTGATCAACGTGACACTATTCTTTGAGACTCAAGGATAAGTCTGAGGTTGATTGCAAACAAAAACGAGTTCAACTATAAATAATGACTCAAATGGCTTTAACATTTCAAAAACTCAACCTAACTTTTTGTTGAATGTTATTTTGAACAATGAAAGTGAAGATATTATAATTGATCTCTTTCATTTAATTTTTTTTAACAATTTTGGCCAAAGAGATAATTAACATTTTGAATCTCTACTTTGATGTATATAATGGAGTATAATTAGATGATTCATACTGAATTAATAGGAAAAATACTACTGACCTATTGATTATTTCTGCTTTTTTTCATTAGAAAATCATTTTTTTTTATATATTGTAAATTCTTTTATTTACTTAAGGATTGTTTGAGTAGCTTTTGAAGTATGTTGATGTCATCATCAATAGTTATTTATGTTTCTGCTCAATAAAAAAGATTAAAATTTAAATGAGCTCTGTCTCCATCAATGAGAAGCAAACAATGTTCGAAATATAAATCACTAAGAAAATGCATTTTACTAACTCAAACTATGCTGCAGAAACTTTATGAGCCTTTAAAGAAAATCATTGGAGGCACTCTTTAAGAATATCTCCCTTAATTTAGAAAATTAAAAAAAAAAGGATGAGTTGAGATGGTCCCTTAATTAAAGATGAATTGTTTGACAAAAAAATCTAGTAAATTGAACTAAATTATGTGGGACTCTTAGGAGTGACTGAAGAACATCTAGCAGAAAATTATAGCATCTTATTTATTTATTTATTGAGACTTGTAAGATAGTTCTATAGTGATTCATATATACATAGAGATAAGTGGTACATTATAATGATCTATAACATGCTTCTTGAATCCAATTGGACTAAAATATTATTAGAGAATTTCACAAGTTTGGGTTGAAAACTTTTTAAAGCTATGAAGGGAGTCAGATGATTCATTTCCCTCATTACAAATTGTTCCAAAATGAGGCATTGTAACTTATTTCATATTACATTATGAGAGGTAGCCATGAGGCATGGTGATCCTATTTTCGAAAAACTATTGAAGAATTGTGAGTTGGTCGAGCAACTTGTAAAGAATAGGTGTAAATGAGTTTTTAGATTAGTTTGTCAGCTTCTTCTAAAGGTTGAAAGATATGGATTTGATTTTCCTCTAATTTACACATGTAACCCTCGAGGGATAAGATTTGGGTGTTTTTGCTTGCTTATGAAAAGAATCATGGTTGCCAATTAGCCAATAGAAGAGTATTTGTAACAAATTGAGAATATTTCCCCCACGATTTTTCAAGTTGTTATGCGGGAAAAAATTTACGGCAAAAAAATGAGAACTTTGAAATCGTACTTAATGTGTGCTGGAAAATTTGCGGCAATAGAGTTGCAGATTATTGTTTTAGTGTGGTATGGAGATTCAGTGCACACTCAAAAAAGAGAAAACAACTAATAATGATACCATAAGTTTTTACGTAGAAAACACGGAAAGGAAAAAACCACGGGAACTGGTCTAACTGAAGAGTTTTACTATAAGAGATAATTAAAGTTGCAACTACTTGTCCACTAGTAGGAAAATGTTAATAGGTTTTCCGAGTTAGAACGTCAACTAACGACGACCGATAGTGACTGGCGATGTCCGGTTGGTGGAGGTCGACGGTGGTTAGCAATGATCGACGACGGTCAGCAGTGGTTGACGGTGATAGTATTGCTTGGCAATAGTTTGTGGTTGTCGCCGACGATTGACGGTGGTCGAAGACGGTCAGTTGTGGTTGACGATGACAGTAGTGCTTGACAATGGTTTGTGGTTGTCGCCGACGATTGACGGTGGTCGACGACTGCAGGAGTAGCATTGTACTACAATTTCTTCTCAAAGTTATAAGTTTTAACTCACTTTGACTGAACGACTTAGAGAGCTCCACTCGATTTTACAACATTTGATGAACTTTTGAGTGTCTTAATTATGTCGGAATTGAGTAATATTGGGCTCGTTGAATTCGTTTTGTCAAGACGCTCGATTTGACTATAGACTCCTCAGAGTTGTCATTCGTTTGACCTTCCAAATGTGTCCACAAAAGTTTTAAAACCGATTTAATAGCTTAACCTAGCCTTGATTTGGTTCAGATCAGACCAACTTTGGTAACATTAGATTAATCTTGTTGAGTCGGCCAATTTAACTATAAGTTTGCTAAAATCAGAGTCATAAATGACTTTTTATCGATGTTTGAATATTTCCTACTAAAAAAATTACGTAGAGATCAATGTCATGCCACCATATTCATGCATAATGATAGAATTTCATTGATGGGGTATCAATATTCTTACACATGAATAGAGTAGAAGAACATCAAAGGCAATAGAAATATTTTTTAATAAAGCTAAAAAAATAATCACAAAACTTATCCCAAATGAAATGATCTATTATATTAGTTGATATCATAAAAGAAGTATTCATCCCATTAATTGGAGAAGGCCGCATTAGAAAAATAAATCACTCAATTTTAGCCTATTCTTTTATATCGTGATGAAAGTAACGGAGGCCAAAATTCGACAACTGGCAATAGCTGTGTTACATATTTCGTCTCAGGGATTATAAAAATGATTCCATAATATTATATGCAATTTAATGTCTTTAATAGGCCTTGATGCAAATAGTGATTATAGAGGAAATGGTATTTAAATACTTGACTAATTGAAGTGCTAAGCCAAGTTCTGCAAATAACAATTTCCCATAAATTTTGTTCTTTAGTGAGCCCTAAATAGCTGGCCACCATTTACACAAGAATAAATAAATAATAGTAATAATATTTTTTTTTTTTTGTTCGATAAAATTGATCAGAAGACCGCATTAACAGGAAATTTAAGAACTCAATTATGTCCTCATTAATAATAACAGACTTATGCATGAATCCACCTTTCTTTTTTGCCGTGCAAACAAAGAAAGTAGACGTCCTTGGAATACGAATTTTAGGGTGCGTTTAGGGTAACTTATGACGCTCGGATTGACAGCGAGGTTCGATCTGTGGTCTGAATTTAGTATAAGAATGAAATCGTATTTTTGAATAAGTGGGCAAAACACGCGACCTAACAAGCACCGCGGCGGTTTCAAAAATCCCCTGCACTTATAAGCTGCCCCACGTGGGGCCTTAATTTGGCAAATTTCATCCCGTTTGGCTTTGCTTTATGAATTCTATGAAGCATTAAGTACCACTTGAAATCATAATACTACAAACAAAAAGAAAAAAATTACAAAAGAACAAGATTTTTGGATATATATTCAATTCATTATTTTTAGAAAAATATGAATATATCAAGACTACTAAGCAATATTTTTTTTTTTTTACATTGCTCATTGAATTATTCCATCAATCAAGGAGCTTCTATAGGAGATACTAATTAAGCAGTGCAAAATGCAAAGTTATGATTAACTAAAGAGTCGTGTAGTGTTGGACACTTCTCGAATACTGAAATTTATCAGACACAACACGACCCAAACAACTGTTAGACATGTCCGATTTAAATAGCATTAAAATAAAAAAGGACACATGGTCTTAAATTAGTGAATTAAAAAATTTGTAAAAAAAAATTTAAATATCTATCATATATTTTTATAACTAAAATTTTAAAAAAATTATTCAAAGATAACTCTATTTTCACAACAGGGATTGAAGGTCAAAAGCTGCACAATTTTTTTATGTGTGAGAGAAAAGCTTGGCCCCATTGTAACAACTCAACATTTAGCCCCCTTCCTCGCATTAGAGAAAGAACAAAAAAACAAATTTGGAAGGAGGGTTCACATGTTGACTAGCATTGGCACCATGCGCATGAGAAGGACAAATGTCAAAATAGGCCTATTATGAATGAAATCAATGCGATGAATTGTAAATGAAGCAAAGAGAAATAAAATACAGTCTTGTCATAAAAATATAACAAGGAAAAAAACACAAATTTTAAAGAAATTTACAAGGCAGAGCGAAAAGAACAATTTCGCATTCTGCGGTGAAACATTTGCTATTTTCTTTGTGGCCTTTGCCAAATTTGTTTAGCTCTCTACTTTGCATTCTTTGCATGGTCATAGAAGATGGCGACGAATTTCAACTCTATAAAACAATAAAAATTTTAAAAAAATCAGAATAAAAAAAGAAACTTTTGCTGTCTCCACAGCTCTCCACCGTTGGTTGAATGAATACTTATGTGGAGCTTGGAAGACCATTCATATTATCAATTTAATATATATTTCTCTAATGGGTGGTGGGTGGCTGTAGGTATGTTGTTGGTGTGCGGCTTCATGTATTGTACACGATTGATCATCCTTCAAATTTGTTTTATAAGAAAAAATTAGTGTTAGATAGTGCCAGCTATCACCTATTTGAAGCTGTAATAACGAAAAAAATAATACGTCTGGAGTCCGGTTTGCGTCCGGGCAACAACTACGATCCACCGGAAGGAGCGGAGGAATAAAAATAAAAACGACCTCTAGTAGATCGCAGCCGTTGTCCGAACACAACTTGCGTCCGGAACATAATATTTTTTCATAATTACGACGCCCAATAACCGGAAACTGAACAAAGTTATTTTTCTGAAGTTTCTAATGTAATGCAACCTTCTAAGTTTCATTCTTTGGGTTTCCTCAGGTGAGTTGGACAACTAAGGTTGCCCATATATTGAAAAAAATTAAATGTAGATTGAAGTGAGTAGATAACTTCATAAGGAACAGTAACCATACTAAGATTTTAGGATAATATATCAATGCAAACAACTATATTCAAATTGCATTGGTGATTTCAATCTTCTTTAATATTTATGACACTATTTACATTGATTTTTGTTGAATGTTTAAGATTATAAAAGTCATATGGACCTCTAATTCAAATCTCAGAAGTACTTCGATCATCTTAAAATTTTCAAATCCAAAATTTTAATGAAATTTTGCAACATAAATAAATCACTTGCTTCTAGTGCTCAGAAAATAAGTGAAGTAACATACTTTTATCACTGATTTCCTCTGTGATTTGTTTTATCTTTATCACCATCATATTTTGAACAAAGAAAATGCTTCTTCAACAACATTTGGATGCAAACTACACAACCAAGAGAAGTTGAAGCCACTTGAGAAGGATGTTTCACTGCAATTTCTCTAAGATTATGTAGTAAAATAAAAAAATATTAGTCCCTAGGATGTATCTGTGCGTTGTACAGACTTTTTTTGCTGTCGGATGCACCTCTGAATATTTTAATCCACTAGCTTTGAAGCTCGTTTAAGCAGAATTATGAAGAAATTTATAATCTATTGATGCAATTTAAAAAAAAAATTAAATTAAAATGCTGTTTCAATTCATATTTTAAAAGCGTTGGATGTTCTGGCTAGTTGACATTAATAGAGATGGAATTAATACTAATTTGATTCATCTGTTTGCAGGGGTTTTGTCATTAAATTTTTTTATTCATTCTATATATGTACAAGATATAGATGCAATGAACCAAAGGTATCACATTCTTGAGTTTAGAGGTGTAGTGGACAGCTCAACATTGCCCACTTTGTAGATTCCACGAACCAACTGTCATGATAATATTAGTAAATTCCTGCCACATATTAATTTCTTATTAATTAAATATAGTGGAAATGGATTTAATCACATTCTTTTTGTTACTAATAACCAAATTGGGATCTTTCCTACAAGCAGAGAATGAGCAGATAAGCCAGCAACAAACACATGACTGAAGAAGAAAATTTCTTTTAAATTCTATTGAAAGAAGGGTAATCAGTTTATATAACAATTACCAGATCAAACAGCAATATAATCATCCATTGTGAACCCTAAAAGTTGGGTTTTTTCTTCCTTTTTTTTTTTTTCTTTTTCTCATTCCAAAAAAGGTAGCGTTTTTCCTCTAACAACAATAAACAGATACAAATCAGAATAAATTGATAAAAAGAGGGAGAAAGTAAGTCTAACCTTCTGCCTCATCGTCCCTCTCCTGCACAATCCTTACAGGCCCTCCCCTTCTCTGCTCTAATGCCGATGTTGCAGCAGACCCAACTCTCCCTTTTGGTGGTTCAACATACGCCGCAGCTGACATCTCCATTTGTGCAATCCTAACAGCGCCAATCAGCTTTTCAGGAAGCTCATCCTCTGCCTGCGCCTCCACAACAAATCCCATATCAATAGTCACAGAAGTCACACAACCAAGCGCCAGCTTTAGTATCGCACTGGCAATAGCTGAACTCCCAATATCCACATCAATTTCCAGATAGTTTTCCCCCTTATGGTAATTGCAGACCAGAGCCTTCCCCAAAAGGCAAGCCGAGTAGTTCCCCACTGCCGCTTTCACGATCCAAGGCCCCTTCACGATCCGATTCACCATCTTGAATCGGGAGTTACGGAACGCATCATCGCCATGGATGAAACGGTGGAGCAGTGATCCGGGAGGGATTGGATCATCCGTCGCAAAGTAGAAGACGGCGGAGTGGCATTCATGGCCGGGAACCTGCAGATTTACAGCAAAGACGAAGGATTTCAGGAATTTTCCATATGAATGAGCGCGGCGGAGGGCTGCTGCAACGCGGTTGTCAGGGCGGCCGAGAACGTTGTCGAGGCGATGAGGAGATCGGAGCCAGTCAACGCCAGCGGGGACTAACAACCAGTTGCCGGAAGGAAGCTTCTTCCGGCGGGAGAAGTAGTCGGGACCGCGGAGGGAGAAGAGATCGCCGGGAGGGGAAGCCCAGCCGTTGGATCCATCGTGGAGGTCCACGCGGTGGAGGGATCCACCGTCGATGACCTCCTGCCGCCAGTCGTAGGGGAGCTCGCCGTCGGAATCGGAAGGGGAGTTCTGGGTGGGTTTGACTTTAGTCGGAAACATTGATGTTGCAGGAAGTCTAGGTTTAGTCGGGAAGGGGTTAGCAGTGGAGACTGGAGACAGCTGGGGAGAAAGGCATCTGCTTTCTGGAGCAATCGCCGCTCTTCCCTTTATAGACTTTTAATTGCATAAAAATCTACCAAAATCAGCTTAATTGCAGACCAAAATAAGGTGAGAGCTTTTGTTTACTGAGAGACTTCAAAGGTTAATTTTAAACATAATTTCCATAGACAAAATATATTTAGCTGGCCTATTAATGATACTTGATGACATTAGAATCCGAACTATTTAAGGATATTCTTTTATGTAATTTTGGGAACTTAAGTTTTTGGGAATAGGGATTCTTCAATTATATAGCCAAATGTTGCCTGGCTAAATCTAGGTTCTAGAATTAGATAAGCATTCAGGCAAACCAACAAGTTCCCTAGCTATGTTGCCTTACTGAGATGACGAATCAATGAATGTGACCAATCAAACACCAGTAGTCGAGTATGATTTTACCATGAAAATCTAGACAACTTGCAAGCTCGGTTGGATTGTCCTGCATGACCTGTCCCACTGACTATGCTCAATAGCTCGCCGGAGTATGAAACTTGGTTGACAACGCTCGCCGGCAAGTATGATTTTCTTATAATGAATTATATGTTGAACTGAATGGAATTGGGATACTAAACGAACCTTCATTGTCCGTCATGAGCATATTAATGTGGATGTAGATCAAGCACGAAGACGATACCTATGTTGGTATAGATTTTGGGTTTCCTTATGTTTACTTCAAGCTCTAATTAATGCTTCAACTACTTATTATTGAAAACACAAGGTAAGAAACTGACGACATATAAATATGTGTAGTTAAATGAGTAATCGTGTTATGAGATACTACAACCCTAATTGTAAATTTTCCTAGCGCCATCACTGCTTAGAAAAAGATCAGTTACTTCAACCATTATATGGGAGATATGATGATAACTCGATTTAGTAAACCATAAATATATTTGATGTCTTTGGTAAGATATTCATCAAAGAATATAAATATATGACAGATGATAGTTGTAGCAAAGAGAACATCGTAAAAGACCCGTTCACATCAACTATATTACATTCTCTAGCCATTGTCAAGTTGCATCATATGTTTTTGTTGATCCGAGTTTATCAATTTTTTGTAATATTGATGGATTCCAAGATGCACTTGCATTAACTGGTATACTATGAGACTCAATATAATAACATAAATCATTTACACCATCACAGTTACATTGCTCACTCCCATTTTGGATAGATGGAGTGACTTATGTAGTTAGATAAACCTATGAAGAGCTTTTTTTTCTCATCTCAATCAACCTCAGTTACCATAATTAACAATAAAGATTGTTCATATGCCACATCCACAACAACTAGAGAAAGAGGAATAATAATACCATTTACAAGATTGCACAATTTGTTTACATCAATATTATATACAAGTGACAAATGCAATACTCCCAAGATAACATCAACAGTGCTAGTATATTATAGTTTCCTATTATTATATCTATACTTTATAACATTTTGTTTTTTCAACTACTTCAAATTCATTGCATTGTATTCTAGTTGTTAACATATTTTTATTTAAATCGACTTCTTTAGCTATGAAGTGATACTTACTCTAGCATTTAAATTTTTATCAATATGTTTGTGAAGTGAACCTTGAACTTAACAATGGTTGGAGTAACAACAAGTGTCATTTAATATGCTAAATGGTTTTTATAACTTTCATTATTTCGTTGGAGGTCTCCTGAAATTTGTAAGGTCTTGGGTTATGGGAATTTGAGAGCATTTGGAATAGTGTACCTATACTTATAAACTTGGAGCAGCTCTGCATTTCATATAGTAAATTTAGGGAAAATGTATTTTTAAAATGTGTTACTATAATAATTGTTGCAAGTTGTGAGATTTGTGGTGCTAGGATGATAATTTAACATCTCAATAATGCATGAACTTACATCGCTTATACAAACAATTTTGAAATAATTGAAGAAGACATCATGACTTTCTATGTTGAAAAATGGGGAAAGGGAACAAATCACGGGCCCTGCACCGATCAAAGTAATTCACTATATGTTCACAACTACAAAGATAAAGTATTGTCCCACAACTAGGAAAGAAATTTTAATATATTACGCTAAGTACAACATTTGTCCATATATAAGAAGTCAGTAGTCGAAAGAAAGTCATCGTATTTTGAATACAACGGTCGTAATTTGCCGATAGGAGTCATCATTGGATCTTCAATCCACCTTGTTTGGCACACATTGTTTTCTACAACATTTGAGATACTTAGTTAACATGCACTTGAGATATTTCATTACACCATATTCAAGTCTTCGGGACACTTCATTTTAAAAACAAAATATACTTTCTTATACACTCATTTGTAGGGGTGTAAACGAGTTGAACACGAGCCGTTCACGAACAAAAAATCGTATTGACAACTCTAATCACGTAGTCTATATATATATATATATATATATATATATATATATATATATATATATATATATATATATATATATATATATATATATATATATATATATANTATATATATATATATATAATTAGTAGTATTTCGAGTCAAAACGAGCTGAACACGAACAACAAATCTTTTTTCGTCTTGTTTGTGTTCGGCTCGTTAACTTAGTGAACGAGTTGAACACGAGCTGTTCGCAAACAACGAGCCGTTTTGACAACCCTACTCATTTGTACAAATTTAAATGAATAGCAAAATGATAAGATAACAAAGCATACCTTCCCAAGCATCTCACACATGTCCTCCTCCGAGGCAAAAAAGGATGAAAGGAGAAAGAGACTCCGTTTTAAAAATAAAACAAGAATGGTAATTAAGTGCATAATCAAATCATAAGAAATGTTTAGGAGATGTTTTTCTTTTTCTTTTCTTTTAAATTTAATATCCACCACAAAAAATGTATCCGCCACAAATCTGAATTTACATATTTAACACTTGAAATTTTGCGGTTCATAGCTGGCACCACGGCAGCATCCACGTATTTTCTCAACAAAAGGAAAAATTATTCCATACGGATCGGGCACCGCACGCAGCTTGCATGCGGTGTCCGATCCGGACCGTAAATCATCTGATTTGCGGTCTTGATGTATTTCGGTGGGCCCCACCTAAAATTTTTATTTTTTTAAAAAAGACGGAAATAATCTTGGCCGTAGATCACCGTGATCTACGGCCAAGATCGAACACCGCATGCAGAGATGCATGCGGTGTCCGCACGCAATAATCCCTCCAACAACAGACCCCTAATTAGGAACATTCATAAACTTCATTATTTAATATCTGGCACAGCAATGGATATCATCATGCTTCATTGCTCACAGTAATGCTAAATAATTTACAAGAACAAAAATTTTTGGAGGTTGTGAAAATAAATGAAAGTAAATGTTCAATTCAAAATCGTACCATATTTTAATACTAAAATTAGCATGTCGAAATACATGCTACCGATTTTGTAATTTTCCCAAAAAAACAGGTCTTATATAATAACTAATTCTTATTTTCATCAGCCTCCATGGTGATGATGGGCATTAAAATGATTGTGATGGTGTTCTATGACCATGTTAGTGTCGATTGATAATAGTAATATTTTTAACATAGGAAGAAAAAATCTTATTAACAATGAATAAATATTACATACGTGTATGCGTATGTCTATGGTATAGATAGGCACGGAAGAAAAAATGGCTTCTGGTCTGTATAGCGTATCTACTCATTAACGATTGTTGGCATCACTTCTGGATGTCATATATGTTGTTGTTCGTTTGAGTGAGATATGACTATTTACAGCTTCTCGTAGCCTAGGACATGTATCATCCTGGTACGCGTCTCGAGGGCTGGATCGGGACCGGTACTGGTTCAGCCCCGCCCGAGAATGCTTGCCTTTGAACGACAGTAATTATAGTCTGAGATATGTACGATGCTCATTTTTATATTTGAGGACCATATGCTTCCTTTTTTGGGCCTTCGATTGTCCGTACGAGGCTTAAAGCTGCTCCGACCGACACTTTAGGTGCAAGGCTCTAGCGTGACCACACCTGGAATTGGGGTGGTCACACCTCACCCTGGTGTGACCATGCCAAAAATGGTTATGGCCATACCCTAGGAAACCCATACTGGAGCTAAAATTCCAATGGCGTGAACATGCCCGAGGGCAGCGTGTCCACGCCGCCAGAAAAAGAACCCGATGTAATTATGTTGGTTCTTCAGCTTGCCCATGCCAAACCCTAATCCATAATGCCTTCTATAGTGGTGTGACCATGCTCAGTTTCGGCAGCTTCCCAAAGCAAGACTTTAGCCCAACTATCTCAAAGTTTTCACCGACATCATCACCGGGATCGCCAGATAATGCATTTTGTCTGGTCCTCTGCCCAAAAAAGGGATAGGAACAAACCTAGGCCCATTCTAAATAGGGAAAGGGGGCTTGAGGTCATTAGACATTGGTTCCCTGGGCAAGGAGAAGAAGGGTCGGTTGGCATTTCTCGGGGAAGAGATTAGAGAGTGAGGGGAGAAGTTAAGCAGAAGAACTTTGGTCCTTCCTCCATCTTCTTCTTCTTCTTCCTTTTGATCCTCTCCATCTTCCTCTTCATCTTCCTCTTCTTTCTCCATAGCTTTGGTGATAAGAAAGTGGTGGAGAGCTTTGGAAGAGGAAAGCTTGAGGATTTTGGAAGATTCTTCTCTCCATTCTTCTTCTTCTTCTTTTCACTGTTTCTTCTTTGGTCATCATCTTGCTAAAGAAAATAGAGGGAAGAAGGAAATCTTGGTCTGAGCTTCGTAGAAGTCTCCTTTAAAAGGAGTGTTTCTTCACTCTTGGGAGAAGGATCCTCGCTGGGATTTCGCCGGAGCTCGAGATTCCGTCGGACACTCCTTTGCGATGAGAGCTTCATCTTCGCAATCGAGGATGTCATCAAACATTGGGATAAGTGATAAACTATGCCCCTTGTGCTTTCCTTTCCTTAGCTAACCTTCTGATTGTATTGGAGATTATTAGGGCTAAGTTGTTGTTTTCCTAGAGAAAGTTGTTATGATAGGAGTTCATTGTGGACAAATCACCTACGAATCCGGGTGACATTCCTTGTAAAGGCCTTAGCCCCAACCCTAATCGGTTGGAATCTATTTTTCCTCAGTTTTGGTGGTTCCAACATTTCATGAAGGGGTTGGAACACTTCGTTGATGTCTTCTCGTAGATCCTGATTGGGGATAAATTGTCGCTCGTTTGGGATACGGTGATTCACCTTGCCCCCACCCGGTTTGCTCTTGAAAGCAGAGTGTGGACCCTATGCGACGATCTGGTTATTTCGTAGGCCCCGATCGCCGATAAGCTACTACCCACTGGGATATGCGAGATTCACTCTCAGCTCTGTGGCTTAGCGAGAGCTTTGAAGCATCGAAATGTTTTTTTTTAAATAATCATCCTTTTAATGACCCATTTACCGGTTATCACAATAATATAAGCAATACTCCATTTATCGAAAGTATTCTCAAGTATCCCCCAAAATGTATTTAATCAAAAGGATATGCTCCTTTGGGAGTGCTCTTGATCCTATAACAAAAATGCTCTTTTTGGTTCTCTGGTTATGGATGGTTTATGTAAGGATTCTCTTCATGAATACAGTGTTTCGAGATATTTCAATCTGATCTTGTTCAAAGGTGTACTCTCGTCCTATCACCCGATGATTATCTATACATAAGCCCTCTATATTTGTTTGTCTATTTTCGTCGTATATCCCATTTTTTTCCAATTTCTCTTCTCTTATGATCATTTTATATGATCTGAGAGGGATATTTATTTGAAAACGATGTAGCATACGACATGACATATATTTATAAACAAATTGGCAAATCTGAGTTTTAAAAAGAACAAAAAACAAACGCAAAAGGTGTCAAGGTTAGTAGTGCCTATGAATTACATCCACTTTTTATGCGCACTATAGGCATTTGCAAGCATTAGTATTAATGTGAATATTTTGCTAAGGCTTTATTACTGACATTGTGAGTTAACATTAGTAGCAATAATGTGTGATAGTCTCATTATCATTATTGGGCGTGTATTGGTATCGATGGTGGGTACTGATATTATTAGTGTCATTATCGTTGATATAGATGTTGGGTAACGACTTGTTAATAGTAAATGTTGATATTGTTAGTGATGGCGGGTGATGACTTCTCTGGTGTAACAAATAATTGATATTTGTGTTGATGATGGGCGGCAACTATGTTGGTGATCATTGAATTATGAGCTTGTAGTTGTACAGCATGTGTAATATTTGTTCTATAAAAACAACAAGGAATATAAAAAGTCAATGCTTGCATAGAATTCACTAAAAGGAGCATGCAATACCAAAAAGTGTGACATTTCCATGGCACAAACCACAAAAAGAAAATGAAAATTTATGAAAACTTATGTGTTTCAGCGATCTTGTAATAAATCATAATCCAATTGCAAGCGTGATGATAGTAAAGCTTTCTAATGATTAATTTATAAATATTTTATAAAGAAATTAATCATTTTTATTTTTTGATTTATTAATCTCCTTATATGCACTGTTTATGGCGCTGAGACAATATCATAGAGGATGCTGCCATGGGTTTTGTTTGTTCTCCTCTCTTCTAAGAATGCACTCAAGGCTAGGGGTATGGCTAGGGGTATAACAATGTAAGTGAGCCAAGCGTTTGACAAGTGACTCGTGAGCTAAGTTTGATGACCTAACAAGCCAAGCTCAAGCCAGCGTGAACTTAAGTCGTTAGCTCGTGAGCCAGCTCATTAACAAAAAAAATCTTAATATTAAATGTACCCAAAATATATTAAATTTCAAGATTTAATCTTTAAATTATTATTATTATTATTATTATTATTATTATTATTATTATATATATATATA
>NEWO01000031.1:2456427-2480926 GCA_003013225.1 Phalaenopsis aphrodite
GTATATGGAAATCTAAGTTAAGTATCTCAAAAAGTTGAATTTGATATCTCATCATTTCGGATAAAATAAGAGTTTTAAAAATAACAAGAGCCAAAATTATTGCTAGAAAAAAGAAAATTAAGGCTCCGAATAAGCAAACGATTTTTGTGGTTGCTCCCAAGCTTTCAAAGGGCCTCAAATAGGCGATTAATGTGCTGATTTTGAACCGAGTGAAGTTTGGCTCGAATTGATTAAATTTGGATTGAAATAGGTTCGTGACTCGTTATGTTAGATTTCAAGCTAGCTCGGCTCGAAATTAAATCGAGTTAGATCTTGCTTGAAATCAAAACAAGCAGACTCAATTTGAGTTATTTGGATTCGTTCCAGCTCCAAATCTGCTCAATCTAGCTTGAAATCGATATAAGATCGATCAAATTGAATTATTTGGATATTTTTCAGCTAAAAACCTACTCGCAACGCATTATATTTGATTTTATTCTGCATTACATAAAATTCGAGTCAATCTCGTGCCGGATTGGATCGACTTGTGTATGGTTCGAATTCAACTTGAAAAAAAAAATTAATCGAACAATTTGGTTCATATCCCAGCTCGTTTATTCCGATCCGATCTCAATCCGATCTTAAATCCGAATCAACTTTTGATAGACAAGGAACTTCGAGGCATGAGCTGCATTAAAGACTAGATCAAGTATTACAATTTTAGTTATTTCCTTTAAATTTATTACTATTATTCAAATTCCCTAAGATAATTTCATGTTCTATAATACTAATGCCAGCAAATATTATGCATTAAGAAAATAAAAAATTAAAAAAGAATTACAAAAGTGAGTATGGGCCCAACACTCCTTCTCCCTAGTGTGCAGTTGGACTGGGCCCTGACTTTTCTTGTGTTTTCCACTTAGTATGATGTAGCGGATAAGCTTTATTTACGTCACTTGGGCTTTATCTATTACATTAAAAATAAATTAATTAATGCAATTTGGTGGGCCTTTAAATACTGCAAAAAAATAAAATCTTCCATCTCTTGGGGGGTACTTATTAGCTCATCAACTTTGTTCGATTGCTATTTTTTCGATTTCTTTGAATGCAAGCTAAGTGCAGAGCCTTATATATATATATATATATATAAAGGGGGATTAATATAAATACCACACAATTCTAATGTATTTACATATCTTGATATAATTAAACATTATTTTTATTTTTAAATGCATGAAAATGTGTAAATTTTACATTGGTTTACTTGAATGATACTATTATTGTAAATTTTATTATAACTTAATTATAATAAAAAATTTAATTTTGATGCAAATATAATATGGCATCATCATATATTCATAAAAAAAATTAAGAATATCTAAATTATAATAATATTTTTAAAATTATCTTAATGAAATAACTATAAGTATTAGATATTTTTTGGGGACTTACAACACCACTGATAATTTCATATATACCTCCGGAAACATTGTTATTTACAAATTAATCACCTGAGCATTTTTTTTTTCTTTTCCTGAATAACCAAATCAATATATATCAAATTATTGAGAATTTGATAAAAATGAAAAATATTAATTTATATATAGATAGATATATATCTATATATATATATATATATATATATATATATATATATATATATATATATATATATATATATATATATATATATATATATATATATATATATATATATATATATATATATATATATTCTGCCGGACAGAATGAGCATTTCAATCTGACAATATGGATTCTTAAATTTATTTAAAAGCAAGAAATTTTCTGTTACAGTTGTACCCTTAAATGCACTCTTTAGTTGCTGTGGGTTCTACGTGAACGAAGAGAAGTGACGGGTACCTTTACAGCACACAGAGAGATGGTTACAGAGAAGCTACCAAAAGCATGATTGTCTGCTCACAGCTGCTTCGCTGAAATAAATGCTGAAACAATGACTATCTGGCAGTAACAATCATGGCGTCGTCAGCAAAGTCTCTTCACCCTTCTTACATTCATGCCCTAACCGTCATGCTATAAATAGTAATATATAATATTAAATTTTATTTGTAAATTATTTTATAAATATGCAGCATACAGAAATAAGCCTTTTTTTTTCTTTTTTTTCTTTTTTTTTTTAAGTTAATATTAAAGTTTTTCCGGTGCATGGTATGGGCCACAAAATTTCAGAATGATTTCACCTGCATATGCTGTATAAAAGCTTTGTTTTGAAGGCATTGGAATCTTTTGCAAGGGCTCAAAATTTTGAAGGCATTAATTAGACTTAGAGAAAAGTTATGATGATAATAGAGAAAGTGTTGACACCATGTAGATCTAATAATATAGCTTTAGAATAAGACTTCATATTTATTCAACACTTGAATTTAGATTTTTGTTTGTAATTAGATACAACTAAGTTATTGAAATTAGTAATGATAGCAGTTGAACTCTTCATTTTTATTTATTAATCAAAAATTTCTAAGGACGGATTCTATGTAAGAGATTAAACACTTTATATTTCATTGATACATACTTAGATATTCAAATCTTGCAAAAAACTAACTACATAATCTTGAGTTTGTCAAAAACATATTATGACTTAGCTGACATATTGTGATTTCAATTTAGATGTTATCACATATTATATGCTCATTGTGGCAAATAAATACGCCAGCATCCTTCATATCTCTAGATTAATAAATCTTATGTTGCCTTTCATACTTGTACTATTTAAGTTTTTTGGATGAAAGGAAAACTTGCATCTTCTAAGATTAAGGAATTTTAGGTCTTTTTTAATATAAGTAGAGAAACAAGCAATAAATAGCAATATATGTTGTTAATATAAGTAATTTTTAACATATTTTAGATAAATAAAATACTCTTACTCATGGACAATACTTATACTAAAAGGGAAAACAAGGAGTTAAAACTATCATAGGAGTGTAATTACAAAACTAAAGATATATAAGAGTTACTCCTAATTAACGTTACGAAGAGTTTTAATTATCAAAAGGATAGACCAACAAGATATAACATTAGAGTTACGGTCATAAAGAGTAATGAATATTCAAGAAATGGAGTTATAGAATTTAAAGGAGGAGTTAAAAATTGTTTTTCATGATAAATATAAACTTATTATGATGTGATCAAATATATTATCACTATAAGAAGAGCGGGAATTAGCGTTTGATATTTGCATCAGATATTTCTGACGCAAATGTTACGAAGAATTAGCATTAGACAAGTGGAGGAACTACAAATTATGATATTTGCATCGGAATAAACGTCTGAAAAATTTGTCAGTATAAGTGTTTCGAAAATGGTGAAAATTATCTTTGGATTTGCAGCGAAGATTGCATTGAATTTACGTAAAAAAAACGTTGTAAATAATTTACTTGTTAGTGTCGAACAAGTCGAAAGGAAAATTCGACAGAAATCTGATGCAAATGACCTAATTTACTCATTCTGCTTGTATAAGTTTCGTTTTCTCTCCGCTAGTCTACCTCTCCCCTTTGTCTCCCCCTCTATCCAAAAGCCTCGAGCGTGACTCCCCTCCTCCCCTTCAAAATAGAAATCAAGTCTTAAATAGCTAAAACTTAAAACCTACAAAAGTAAAAAAAAAACAATATATAAATGTTAGCCTTAGAGCTCTTAAAATTTAATTAGAATAGTATGAAAGAATTAATATCAGCTCTTAAGAATTTGGATTATAAACTTGTTGTAATAATTAATTCAAACAACTAGGCGATGATGTAGATGCCAAATGCAATTGCTAATATGCAGGCTAATCATTTCCAATGAATTAGGACAATGAACTGAATATAACACCTCTCAAGAAACCAGGTGCAAATGAATTTGCAACAATTAATTCACTAAAATAAGCAAGATTATATATAAACAAAATCAAAGATAAACAACGAGAACAAAAAATATCAAGCACAAGAAGACAAAGATATATGTGGATCGACAAAGGGGTGCCTACTCCACGGACATAAATTAGGGGCTTCACTTTTAATGCTGATTTTTCACTAAGATACTAGATAAACCACAAATTAAGCCACACAATAAGTGAAGAAAATAAATCTTCCTTGCAAGAATCATAATGAACTGCAATAAGTAGATTAAAGAAAATATATCACCTGATTTGCATAAGAAAAGGGAAAAAATGTAATCTTAGATGAAAACTATTGAATATCTTCAACCAAAATTTAAGAACTTACTCGCCGATCCAAGTCTTTCCGTGCCCAAGCCTTGCTCACAATTGGGATTCACTCATGGAAGAAGAAATAACCTTCACAACCTCAAACTATCTCTCCCAACCTTAACCCTCTTAGCTTGATCCTGGTACGGATACGATAGCCCTAGGAAGCCTCCTCCACATTTCTGCTCCAACGATCCTTTACTCCTTAGGCTTTCTGAAATGGATCAAGGTACCTTAATTTTGTCTAGTCTGATCCTGCAAATGTTAGTAAAAGAGTAAAATAATAAGAAAGACCAGACAAGGAGCTATACAAGGTGAAAAATAACAAGTAATAATCAATTCATCAAATACTTAAATTAAATTAATTAAAAATCGATCATTTAAAATCAACCCATTAAGCTTTTAGATCTTTTATCTATTGTATTAAAGGAGAGATTTTGTAACATAAAAATGACAACAAAAATTGATTATCCAATGAGTTTGGTTAGCATTATTTATTTTCCTACATTGAATTGAATGTTAAAACGAAAATGACCTCTCATGAGGCATAATGTCACCCTACCTAGAATGATTTGAAAGGGAAAAAAATAAAATTGCCATTTAATTTTATTTGATGGCAAATATTTCAAAATAATAATATAAAAACAAGTCATTCAACTTCCTCTTGATTGAGTCCTAGAATCAAAATTTGCTTTAATTCTTCAGTAATTACTACTTGGTTGATGTGAAGATTTGCAATCATGCGTTTATTGAATTAAAGATTTGTTAGAGTCTCTTTGATTCATTATTCCTCCATACACGAAAATATTAGCTAAGACACCAACATACAATTAATATTTGTTCACATGCACTCATTTTGTTGGTGATTTATTTGTCGCTTGATTTTACTTAAAAGTTATTCAATTAAAATATTTGAGAAATAAATGTGTTACTTTA
This sequence comes from Phalaenopsis aphrodite, assembly GCA_003013225.1. Classification (NCBI taxonomy): domain Eukaryota; kingdom Viridiplantae; phylum Streptophyta; class Magnoliopsida; order Asparagales; family Orchidaceae; genus Phalaenopsis; species Phalaenopsis aphrodite. Next base: position 2,461,562 of record NEWO01000031.1, read on the forward strand.
AAATAGAATGCATTAAAAAGATATTCATAATTTTAGCTAAAGAGAATTACGGAGTAGACTTAGCTTTGATATGTGGTTGCATATAATAATTTGTAATGGGGTAGTGTGGGAAAAATTATTACATCAGGGCTTCACTTATAGAGCTGCTTGTGGAGTCCAGTCTTGAGCTGACAGACTCATTTGCATAAAAAATGAAAATAAAACTGAAAACGCGCAATCCGGACTGACCGAATATTCCCTCGTGTTATTCTGAATATTTTTCACGCTATTCATGTGTTATTGGTGTGTTATTGGGATGTTATTCATGTCAGAGAATATTTTTCGTGTTTTTAATGTGTTATTGGTGTGTTATTCAAGAATAACACACCAATAACATATGAATAACCCGAAAAATATTCAGAAAAATGCGAAGAGAATATTCTTAAAATATGATCGAGCCGGGGGTCACGCGTTTTTTAATGTGTTATTAGTGTGTTATTTATGTGTTATTAGTGTGTTATTTATGTGTTATTATTGTGTTATTGAAAATATATTTCCCGCGTTATTCATTTGTTATTGATATTATTGTTTAAAGAACAATAATGTAAAGAACAATAATATCTCAAAATCAACTCAATAATACATCAATAACGAATGAATAACGCAGAAAATATTCAGAATAATGCGAAGTAAATATTCCTATAACATGGTCGAGCCGGGTCGCATGTTTTCATTCTTTTTTTTTAATTTTTTATGGAAGTGGGCCCCAACTTTCTACATGTCAGCTCTAGATTGAACTCCGCAAAGAGCTCTGCATGTGGAGTCCTGATATGATAATTTTTCGTAGTGTGGAGGCTTGAATTGAATGTTTATTACTGTAAAAATTATTAAATAATAAAATAATTTATATATGCACATGCCCTCAAACCCTTCCCTAAATACACCTTGTAATACAAATGGAGTATGGGAGGCATTTGGAATGAGGGGACGTTTGGATTGGACTCGGCATTGTTAAAAGGGGTCGGCCCACTAAGGATTGGGTAAAGACAACAAGTCCCGTTAATAATATAACCCACAAGTTACATGACCCCACAATAAATTTTTATGTGTTGATTTAAATGGAGGTTCAGTGGTGCTGGCTTAGGATATGTTTGGGGGCAGCTTATATTATTTGTAGAAGCAATTATGAAGTTGATGCCTATATTAAACTTATTTTACTTTTCAAAATCTCATACCGCATCTTTCCAACAGTCACCATACTTAGTCGAGTCAGGCTACAAATTGTAGTTTCCCATGATATTGTTTGAGAAAACAACATAATACTAGTTTTGTCAAACACCTGAAAGTGTGTTACGGCATCGCACCGCCGCCGCATCACTATCTCATGCGCAGTCTTGGTGACAAAATTGAAATTACATTATCAACCGATGTGGTCTATAATCAAATGTATTTGAAATCAGCATGAATAAATTTTGATAAGGCATTAAAACAACATTTTTCATATAGCCATCTTCACACATGTCTACACCACGTGCAGCTTTTCCTTAAGAATACATTCATAGTTATTTATTTATTTATGCTTAGTCAACTAGTAACTATGAAATTATTTTATAATATTTTCATTGCTATTTATTGCAACCAATTAAGAGAAGCAATTTTTCTTTCCCAATATATATTAAATAGCACATGTCATGATATAAAAATGTTCATACAAAAAAAAGCGATAAGAGTTGATGACATTTCCAAAAATGGTAAAAGAGACTTGTGAATGTTACCAATCCTCTTTTATAATTATAAAATAAATTAAAAAATAAAATAAAAGAGCTCTACAAATAAATTTTTATGATATTAAATAGTATTCATGGCAAAAATTAGTAAAGAATATGACATTAATATGTATCTATTATATATAAAAATATATATTTACATACACATCACAAAATTGCTATATATAATTTTTTATATTTTATTATTTATACAATTCAAATCTCTAAATTATATTAGGAAGATCACTAATATTAAGAGTCTGTTTGGGGCAGCTGCAGCTTATTGAATAATCTGCTGATAAGCTGATTAAAAATAATCTGCTGATAAGCTAGATGCGGTAGCTATTACAAATTTTTATTTGTTTAGAAAAAAGTTAGGTTATTGTCAGAAAGTTGTCACCGCACCTAGATAGATGCGGTGTGAAAACACTGTTTTCAGCATTTTGAAAACGCATAAGCTGTCAAAACGCAGTTTACCCAAACAGGTCAGATGTGTTTTCAAAACGTCACCGCACCAAATAAGCTGCCCAAACAAAGTCTAAGTCATTTAAGATGAAATATAAAATTTATATATTAGGTATAAATGTATAACCATTTCAATAGCCGTTGAAGTTGGTGAGGAGATTATTATATAATAAATTATATACATATTCGGTTGTGTGAGCACCCTATGCTCTGTTTTAAGCCAAATAGGGATGAGAAGGACCCATCCACCCATAATTTGAAAAGAATTTGAATTTGTGATGGTGCCATTGCCTTAAAATATCACCAATTTTAGTACTAGTAGATAAAGCTACCAAAAATAATGCTGTTCGTATATCTAACTAAATTTGTAAAATTAAATTTGAAATTCCTGTAAAAGAAAAAACAATTGTGTAATTTATATAGAAAAAAAAACTATTACTATTTATGTTCGAGGATAGAAAAATGAGTTATTGCATGCATAACACTCCAAATATTACTATTTACAAAATTAGCGCTTATTTTCATCCACGTTTTAAAACTCGCATTTAAATATTGAAATTCACGATTCACGTGACTAAAATGATCATCATTACATATCGTAATAAGAAGACTTAACATGTCACATTTGTGCAAAGAAGATGTGGAATTATACGTGACAACAACAACAACAACAAAGCCTTAATCCCACTACATGGGGTCGGCTACATGAATCTTTTTTTTCCATTGCATCCTATTTAGTGTCATATTTAGCTCTAGTAAGTTAAGATTATTTTTTTATAAAATAAGCCCAAGTTTTCCTAGGTCTATCTTTGTCTTTCTTAACACAAGTCGAATCTAAAACAACTACTCTCCTAATCGGATCATCAGATGGTCGACGTTTAATGTGACCAAATCATTTAAGACGACTTTCTCTAATTTTGTCCGTCAGAGGAGCTACACCAACCCTATCACGGATATATTCATTTCGCATTTTGTACCTAAGTGTTAAGCCACTCATCCACCTAATCATTCTCTCGACAACACTTAACTTATTATTATGCTTCTCTTTTAAAGGCCAATATTTAGCGCCATAGAACATTGCATGTCTCACCACCGTCTTATAAAATTTTCCTTTCAGTCTAAGCGGTACTTTTCTATCACACAAAAGACCCGAAACATTCCTCCACTTCAACCAACCAACTTGAATTCTACTATTAACATCCCCATCTATAACACCATCGCTTTGAACAACGGACCCAAGATATCTAAATCGTTCACACCTTTTAATAATTGAATTTTATATTTAATTCAAAATATTCAACCCCAATTTTTTTTTAATGGTGTATGACTACCTAAAATCTTAATAGAATGCTCATTGTGCATAATATTGAAAAATCTTTTTAGTTCTCCATCCAATTTATTAGTTTTAAGTAAATACGGAAATAAATAAACTAAGAATAATATCATTAATTTTTAGTCAAAATTAGTGTAAAAATTTTAAATTTATGTTGAGATGAATATAAAATAAATCTTGATTAATTACTTGTATATTATATACAATCCACATGTAGCATTGAATTAGTATTTATGAAACATAGTTTTAGTTAATATTTAATTCGAATATTCTTTCTGAATTTATTTTACTGAAGAAAGTGAGAGAAATTTCATTTAACGGGGAGGGCAGGAAACAATAAAATAGCTGGTGTGTGATTAATGTCATTATTGGCGAAAGAATTTGAAAACTGATAGTGATGCATCTTTATTAGGTGTGTTATGTGGTTTCCTTGTTATAGGAAACTAGTTTATTTGGAAAAATGCTATGNTAAAATAAATTCAAATAATTTAAAAATATATGTTTATAGAAAATTTAATCTCTTCAGTCATTTTCTTCTAAACATACGATTGATGTGAGTTGATAAGCAGTTATGAATTCCATTTTTGAACCTTTTGAGCACAGTTTTCAAGTTCATAATGATTATAACAGAAAAAAAGTGCCAATCAGCCAACAACCGATTCAGTACCAATAACTGTTACGTTTGCGTGAGCCCCATATGCGTCCTATGGTCTACACCCTGATGTCTAGCTAATAAATATTAAAATTATAGATTATAGGATAAATTTATAGCTAATTTTTTAGTAACAGCATTAATCCATTATTTTATTGTTTACTTTTATTCCAATATCTTTTTAATTTTAAATTGCTTTGCATATATACATAAAAAGTAAATATCATTTTTATATCACGATTTTTAGAAGTGTCAAAATAGTTATCGATTATATAAAATTAAGCTATAATAATCTTTCATTGAGATTATTTTAGCTCAGATTTAAATACTTGAATTATTATTTATATATATATATATATATATCTATTTATTGCTACTCGGTGGCTATAAAGTAGCCTACTAGTCCCTAGCATTCTTATGATGGGGCTCAAAGTAGAGGCTTTTTGGTGCTGGCGTTTTCAATGCATTAAAATGTGTAACATTGCCTCTGTCTTACCTCGCTCCTCTCTTAACCGCTCCGATGTCCCCAAAAAATTTCGGCTGTACGCTTTGCTCGTTCTAAGAAACTACGGCAGGTAAGTTATTTACTGATCCCCGCCATTAAAAAAATATATAGTTTTTGTAAGTTTGGAAGACGATCCGCATAATAAAAAGTTACATGCGAAGACATCCACCTCGGTTAAAGACACTAATCCGGAGGATTAGGAAACCAAATACATCCAATTATTTTATTTAAAATGCTTATGGACTTAATTTAGTACATTAGATGGATCCCTAGGCTTCTCTTAGAAGCATGATCTACTCCCTCCCATCCGACGGACAGGATTGATCAGCAGAATCCCATTCCCAGCTCGAGGTGCTTTTATTACAACGGATGCACTTTCCCTTTAAAAATTAGGGTTTTGCTCGAATTATATTAAAAAATTTTGTATTATTAGCTGTGAAATGGGAACTAATAGTGTGCTGTGATTTAGATGAGCTCATCTGGTTCGTCCGTTTTCCATCCATCAAGGCCGCTTCCATTTGCTCATGTGCATCTGTCTACAGGAGAATCTCCCTCTCTCTCTCTCTCTCTCTCTCTCTCTCTCAGATTTGAGAACAGTTAGAGAGGGAGAGGGCGAAATTGCTTTTGCTTTTTCTCAAATAGAAGAAGTAAATAAGAACTAAAATGGTTTCATTAGGGCAAGTGGAAAGAGAGAATTAATTCACAGGACATGAAACCAAAATTATTACATCACAGCTATATACTTCTCATTTCACTGATTTCTCTTAGCACCAGATGGATTGAGAGAAGAAGAAACAATAAAAACGAGATCTTGAAACGATGAAAAACAGTAAAACCTCAAAATAGAGCCGAAACGAGGCCGGATGGGGCTCAGAGAAGCCGAATTCTCTTCTTTGGAGGAGAGCTATTGGATCGCTTCATGAAAGCCGTCGACAAATCTTGCGGCACGGTGCAGAATCTGTTGGGACTGAGCTCCGCTAATGGCTTCCGGCGAGCCGGCTCCCGTTTCCGGGGAGCCGGCGGGCAGACCGTTGGCTGCTTTAGGATGCAATTCTCCGACTTTGGAGTCACCATTTCATTCTCTTTATCTTCTGATTCTTCTGCCGCCTTCATTAGTACTGGTTGGAGAGGTGGGAGCTCCTCTGTTTCCGTCACCGCCATCGCTGAAGCTTTGGGTTTAGAGGCCATGGTGGAGCGAAGGATAGGGGAACGGAGGGAGGAGGAGGAGGGAAAAAGGAGCGAAATTGGATGAATTTTAAATTAAAGGAGGAGAGAAGAGGAGGATGTGGTAGTGATGATGAGGGAAAGAAGAAGAAGAAGAACAAAATTATAATGAAGGATTAGGCATAATAGTACTTATTTACAGTATTTACAGTGGAGACGGAATGGGCGGGATATTATGAATTTTTGGTAAATTAATTTGTGTTTATTAACTTTTTTTCTGAATATTAAAATAGAAATCATTTGAAATCATAATTCAGAGAGTGAACAGAGAGCACATGAGCAGCGAAGGATACTAAGAATAGAGATCGGTGAGAAGGTCTTTCAGGCCCACAAAGTGGACAAATTATTACATACCACGCAGATTAGTTTTCTACTTTTTATAGATATTTTTAATTTTAATTTTATAGACATAATTCATAATAACTTCTTATTTGATATGTATAATATTCTTATATATTAAATAATATTAATTATTTTTAAATTAGAAAAAAATATGAAATGATAAAATTTATATAAAAATATGAGATATATTGTTAAATAAGTAACTTGCCATCATTAAATGAATATTGTATCAATCTTTTAATTGAAAACAAAAAAGTAAGTTCATCAATTCAAATGAACAAAATAAGTCAATATTCAAATTTGCTGATTTATATGTTAAATTATTAAAATTTTATCTAATTTTTTAATTATTTTAAATAAATGAACATTTAAGTAATTCTTTTGAAGTAGAAAAAATAAATAAATTTATAAATAATTAAATTATGATTAAAATATATAAAATTATCCCATTTATTTTATCTGCTGACAATTTTGTTCTCTCCTTTTGCAGTACTCTCCTTACATACCTCATCATCAACGCCACCTCTTCCACGTGTTCCCTTCGATAATTAAAAAGCCCCACCACTTCACCCCACCTTATATCGTTCGGTTTCCATTCTCTGTTCCATTTCCCTTCGATCCACCATGGCATCCGACGCCACGGCGGCGGTGGTGGCGGAGGCCACGGCCAACGTTAAGTCCACCACTGAAGAGCTAATTAAGGAAGCCGCGACAATGGAGGTAGAGAACAGAGAGCCAGAGAAGGAGATGGAGACTCCCAAATCAGAGAATTATACTCTAAAAAAGGCAACTTTGTGCCCGCCGGCGCCAAGGAAGCTCCAACCGGTTCGCAGGAAGCCTTTAGCAGAGCTCTCGCAGAACAAATTCTACGCCGTAAGGCGAGATTTGACTTCTGTTTTCATCAAGCTTCCGATTACCGGTCCTCCAAAGAAGAGAATTCGTCTAATCTAAGCCAATTGGCTAATTTGCTTCTGCTATAGATCTTGAGGTTTATTGATTTCAATTCCCCGAGTAAAAATCAGGTTTTTTTTTTTTTTTTTTGTCAAATTTCTGATTAATTTTCGTTTTCATATCTTTCTCTTTTGATCTGCTGTTGAAGATTAAGAAAAAAAATTGTTAAGTATAGAGATGTGGTGCAATAAAATTGGCAGATGCATGTCAGGTAAATTCTCTGATCAATTTAAACCATTGAGAGCTGTTAAATTAAACAACTTAATCTTCATTCTCTTACTTCATCAATTCTTAACTGTGAATTGACAGTAAATTTTGATAAATAGAAACTGATCTCTCTCTCTCTCTCTCTAGTTGGGTTCAAAGTGAGAGATTCTTCTGTAGACAAATGCACGTGAGGATGGGGACATGAGGAATGAACAAAAACAATTATAATAAGAAATTCTGATGCCATTTATGTATCATGAAAAGATAAAGCAGAATATAAATATTTGAAGTAGAAGTTACGTATTAGCAGTAGTAGAAAATTAAGATTTATAAAATATTTTTTGACAGTTCTTATCTTAATTTTTTTTAATTTTTTAATTTTCTAGATTTATAGATTCAACTGTTCATACGGATAGCAGTGAGGAGGGTCAACGATGACATATATAATTTTTTATGGCGAGAAATTAGCTGCTGGTTGATTGATGGAAGTTCAAGTAACATGATCGATGTTCTTGTTTAACTCACCAAAACCACCTTTGTTTCCATTTCCCAACTACTATTACTATTTTTTTATTATAGTCTGATCGAAACCCTAATTGTTTATGAAGATTTGCTCCTGCTGTAATAGTAATCCCTCCAACCGCTACCGGGTTTAGGCTAATCAATCTTGGCCTTGGGATCTTACTCAGATATGGGTGCATGCTTCCACATGGGCCTGCATTGCTTCCACATGGGTCTGCATTGCCACCCTTCTTTCATGGTTTTCTAAATCAGATTGGTCAATTTTCTTGCTAGCTTGGAATCTAGGGATTGGATGGTAAGGATCCTATGAAGGAAAACTAATTAAATTAAATTTTCAGGCTTTTTTTGGGCAGAATATGGATCTTCTGTACTTATATCAGATCTGGAGATTTAGATATTTCATTTGATTCAAGCTTCCATGATTGATTATAATTTGGTTTGATGCTTAAGAGCACTCTTTAAGCATATGCTATGCTAAAGACATCCAAGTCTAAAATTTTATATATTTGGACTAGAAGCCACCAACTACAACCAACATAAGACTACTATGATAAACCACTTAATCAAATTGAGCCCGCTTTCTATCTAAAAATTCATAGTCTAGCCCGCCCACTCCATAGGTCGGGTTGGGTTGTGTCGAACCCGCCAAATTTCTAATTTTTACAGCCAAACCTGCCCATGACCAGTAGGTTTATAGCGAGTTCGTCAGACCACCCGCCCAATACTAAGTCTAATTAATACTCTAAAGCCTCTTAAGCAAAAAATTCAACATATCACTCACCCATAGGTTTTGTATTATTGTCACCTCTACGTATGATGCGACTCATAATTTTTACCTTTGCTTGTTATACTTACAAACTTATGTCAAAAATATATGTTGATATGTACGCTTACCCTCCTTTTTTTAAAAAATATATTACACACCATCATACGATCATAATAGCAACATCCTACATATCATACATGTTGGCAATAAATATGGCAACTATCATCATTTAACGAATGGATGAAATTTTATATTACATCTTTCACCCACAATCGCATTATAGCATCAAATGCAACTCACACGATGACAGTAGTCGACTCACTTAGTCAGCACATAAATATTAAAAGTTGCACACCTTCCAATCTACGATCACTAAACCACTCTGATGACAATATCAAACATGCATCATGTAATAGCCCATAAAACTCAAAGAGGCTTAAGGCCACAACAAGTAATGAAAATTTTGTTAGTGCTACATGTATATATTTTTTTTCCACAGTATTTGAGAGTAGTGTCCACCATATTACATGCCTATTTGTACTTACAACCAACACATGGTGGACCAAACTAGGTGCCCTTTGCAACCCCCTTTCCTAATTACCTAAGAAGCATCCTATGCTTGATGCTTATGCTCATCTCATAGCATGGAGTAGACCACACCCTCGTACTATTTCTTATATAATAAACAATCCCTCTTATTTAGATTTTTCAAGTGGAAAATCTCACATCCCTTCCTTTATTTCATTGAATTTTCTAACCAACATTTTTTCTTAATTTCATCATAGATTGGCATTCACATGCCTGTCATCATGCATGCAACCACTTCCTTAATTTACAGATGGCAATTATTAAGGATTAAAATTAATGATTTGTTAAACCAACCGTGGACTTGAATCATAAATAAATTGCAGGATTCCTTGAAAACCGCATGCTTGACGTCGTCGATTTGAATTCAAGATCTAAAATATTTACATAAATTCAAATATTGACATAATTTGCAACAAACCAATTAATGATTCCGTGGTGCTAAAGAATCAGATCACATACCTAACCTTTTTTTTTTTGTTGCCCGCCCGTATTTTCCTGATGAGATCATTAAAAAATGCATTAAAATCTCTCAATACTACGGTATTACCATTCACCCCGCCGAAGGCATCCAATGCAAATTATCTTCTTTTCTCTTTCTTTTTTTGTGGGGGGAAGATTTACATACATACCACTCCATTCCTATGTAACTTGCATATCTAACTCACAAACTTCAATTTTGACATGAGTCGCTCTATTTAATACTTAAAATAACGATAATTTATTGTGATATTACGTGAAATTAATGTGAAACTTATGAATTGGGGGGTTTAGAAGTAAATTACTCCAAATCAATTTGAGCTTCTTCAAATTTGATAAGAACTTTCAATATGTGCGGCAATAATTCTCGAGCACTTCTTTGTTGGTCTTAATTTTCCTAAAATCTAACAGTGTAGATTTAGATTGTAAAGAATGTTGCCATGTTTTTTTCCAGGGCTCGTTCATCAAGAAATATTGGATCGCATGGTCTAACCATAATTAGAAAAAAATTTACATGGCAAAAAGGAGAAGATAGACTAATACGACAAAATACCACAAAATCAATTTTTGTTCATGTTGTGTGCTTGTACATTAATGGTGGTAGAATGAGCAACTTATTGGGGACATAATTTTACGGTATTCAAGTTGTCTTCTAGAAATTGGTATTCAAGTTGTCTTCTAGAAATTGGTGGTGATACTTGGTAGCTCTCCATATAGGAGGTGAGGCTAGAGACAAGAGAATTAAAATACACCTTGGTGCTAATATTATGTTGACAGTGAGGGTTAATTTTTGTTATGATAAAGAAGGTTGATGTTAGAGTTAATAACAAGCAATATTATTATTATTAATATTTTTGATAACTTGGGTCAACATTGTTGTTGATAGTAATAATAAGCCCCGTCATTAGTGCCAACAACGTGCATCTGCCTTATGGATGATTATGCATATTTTGGTTGATGTCAATGACAAACATTGGTCCTGTTGGCAATAATCTATGTTAACACTGTACCAATGGTATCATCAATGTTATTTGTTCAATAAATACCTAAGTTGATATTTGATGAGCGGTAACCTTGTTAGTAATAGCAAGCATCAATGTTCGTATCGATGGCGTGTATTGCTCTTACTGGGGATGTCATAAATTAAAATTTGTGTTAACGACATCCATAAGTCTTATTCATGATAGCATTTCAACAATGTTACTATCTGTAGCTTTGATGTAATTGTTAGTTTTTTTAATCACTTATTTGAGGTGGTGGATACAACCCAAAATTATCATTTTTAGGTTCCCTAATAATGTTTGATTAGTTGTTGTATACACTAAAACTACTGACATGAATCTCGAAGAGAACGAAAGATCAAAAATAANGAAAGAATTTGAAAACTGATAGTGATGCATCTTTATTAGGTGTGTTATGTGGTTTCCTTGTTATAGGAAACTAGTTTATTTGGAAAAATGCTATGCCTGCTTTCGTTTCATATTGCTACCATAATTTTATTTGGGAAACTGTTTTCTTATTGTTTTCTAAATTTTTTTGTGGTTGGAGTTGCTTTTTTCAACCCGATCCTTGTAGTTTGTTTTAGGTATCTGCAGTTTGTTAAAATGATTGCTGTAATGTTGTGGTCTTAGACATCAATTTTCTTACAGAAACCACATTTTAACAGTTCAGGTTAAAAAAAATACGGTTTCTCACCACAAAATTTATAGAAAATAACAAGAAAGTAGTTCACAAGTAAAGTTGTGATGACAGTCTGAAACGCAATACAGACAAAAAACTATCCCAAACAAAGACATGTGAAAGACCCGTTTATAATCACTTTTCTTTTGTATTTATTTTCTAAAATAAAATTTTTATGTAGCTATTATTTTAAGAAAATATTCCCCTCATGAGCAAGATCTAGCCTAATTAATCTCACTTATAATATGGAAAGATGAGTATTTAAATTTTGTTGTCAAAAATTGACCCGACATGCAAACTTGATCGAAACCCGACTCAAAAAAATCTGGGTCCAGGTTGACCCAAATAACTTTTCAGGTCAGGTTCGGTTTAAATGTCCTAACCCGTTAAATTTTTAGGGTCGAGTTAGGGTTGATCTGTCAACCCTAAATTGACTTGAATTCGACTCGCTAACCTAGAATTGGTCAAAAATTGATTCAAAATTCCTCAGAAGTTGATTGAATTTTAGCCCAACAGCGGTTATTCTAAACTGGTTTTACGCGTTGGGTTGTGGTTGGAGGGTTGAAGGCGAGTCAGGTTCATGTTGGGATTTTTGAATTGTAAAGTATTCGGGTTAGGTTCCAGTCAGACCTCTTCAGCTCGGACCCAAACCCGATGAATTGATCCCAATTGACACCCCAAATTTAGATGAAATGTAACTGACAAAAAATTAGTTGAAACTATAAACAATTTATGCTAAAATAAATTCAAATAATTTAAAAATATATGCTTATAGAAAATTTAATATCTTTAGTCATTTTCTTCTAAACATACGATTGATGTGAGTTGATAAGCAGTTATGAATTCCATTTTTGAACCTTTTGAGCACAGTTTTCAAGTTCATAATGATTATAACAGAAAAAAAGTGCCAATCAGCCAACAACCGATTCAGTACCAATAACTGTTACGTTTGCGTGAGCCCCATATGCGTCCTATGGTCTACACCCTGATGTCTAGCTAATAAATATTAAAATTATAGATTATAGGATAAATTTATAGCTAATTTTTTAGTAACAGCATTAATCCATTATTTTATTGTTTACTTTTATTCCAATATCTTTTTAATTTTAAATTGCTTTGCATATATACATAAAAAGTAAATATCATTTTTATATCACGATTTTTAGAAGTGTCAAAATAGTTATCGATTATATAAAATTAAGCTATAATAATCTTTGATTGAGATTATTTTAGCTCAGATTTAAATACTCGAATTATTTTATATATATATATATATATATATATATATATATATATATATATATATATATATATATATCGCTATTTATTGTTACTCGGTGGCTATAAAGTAGCCTACTAGTCCCTAGCATTCTTATGATGGGGCTCAAAGTAGAGGCTTTTTGGTGCTGGCGTTTTCAATGCATTAAAATGTGTAACATTGCCTCTGTCTTACCTCGCTCCTCTCTTAACCGCTCCGATGTCCCCAAAAAATTTCGGCTGTACGCTTTGCTCGTTCTAAGAAACTACGGCAGGTAAGTTATTTACTGATCCCCGCCATTAAAAAAATATATAGTTTTTGTAAGTTTGGAAGACGATCCGCATAATAAAAAGTTACATGCGAAGACATCCACCTCGGTTAAAGACACTAATCCGGAGGATTAGGAAACCAAATACATCCAATTATTTTATTTAAAATGCTTATGGACTTAATTTAGTACATTAGATGGATCCCTAGGCTTCTCTTAGAAGCATGATCTACTCCCTCCCATCCGACGGACAGGATTGATCAGCAGAATCCCATTCCCAGCTCGAGGTGCTTTTATTACAACGGATGCACTTTCCCTTTAAAAATTAGGGTTTTGCTCGAATTATATTAAAAAATTTTGTATTATTAGCTGTGAAATGGGAACTAATAGTGTGCTGTGATTTAGATGAGCTCATCTGGTTCGTCCGTTTTCCATCCATCAAGGCCGCTTCCATTTGCTCATGTGCATCTGTCTACAGGAGAATCTCCCTCTCTCTCTCTCTCTCTCTCTCTCTCTCTCAGATTTGAGAACAGTTAGAGAGGGAGAGGGCGAAATTGCTTTTGCTTTTTCTCAAATAGAAGAAGTAAATAAGAACTAAAATGGTTTCATTAGGGCAAGTGGAAAGAGAGAATTAATTCACAGGACATGAAACCAAAATTATTACATCACAGCTATATACTTCTCATTTCACTGATTTCTCTTAGCACCAGATGGATTGAGAGAAGAAGAAACAATAAAAACGAGATCTTGAAACGATGAAAAACAGTAAAACCTCAAAATAGAGCCGAAACGAGGCCGGATGGGGCTCAGAGAAGCCGAATTCTCTTCTTTGGAGGAGAGCTATTGGATCGCTTCATGAAAGCCGTCGACAAATCTTGCGGCACGGTGCAGAATCTGTTGGGACTGAGCTCCGCTAATGGCTTCCGGCGAGCCGGCTCCCGTTTCCGGGGAGCCGGCGGGCAGACCGTTGGCTGCTTTAGGATGCAATTCTCCGACTTTGGAGTCACCATTTCATTCTCTTTATCTTCTGATTCTTCTGCCGCCTTCATTAGTACTGGTTGGAGAGGTGGGAGCTCCTCTGTTTCCGTCACCGCCATCGCTGAAGCTTTGGGTTTAGAGGCCATGGTGGAGCGAAGGATAGGGGAACGGAGGGAGGAGGAGGAGGGAAAAAGGAGCGAAATTGGATGAATTTTAAATTAAAGGAGGAGAGAAGAGGAGGATGTGGTAGTGATGATGAGGGAAAGAAGAAGAAGAAGAACAAAATTATAATGAAGGATTAGGCATAATAGTACTTATTTACAGTATTTACAGTGGAGACGGAATGGGCGGGATATTATGAATTTTTGGTAAATTAATTTGTGTTTATTAACTTTTTTTCTGAATATTAAAATAGAAATCATTTGAAATCATAATTCAGAGAGTGAACAGAGAGCACATGAGCAGCGAAGGATACTAAGAATAGAGATCGGTGAGAAGGTCTTTCAGGCCCACAAAGTGGACAAATTATTACATACCACGCAGATTAGTTTTCTACTTTTTATAGATATTTTTAATTTTAATTTTATAGACATAATTCATAATAACTTCTTATTTGATATGTATAATATTCTTATATATTAAATAATATTAATTATTTTTAAATTAGAAAAAAATATGAAATGATAAAATTTATATAAAAATATGAGATATATTGTTAAATAAGTAACTTGCCATCATTAAATGAATATTGTATCAATCTTTTAATTGAAAACAAAAAAGTAAGTTCATCAATTCAAATGAACAAAATAAGTCAATATTCAAATTTGCTGATTTATATGTTAAATTATTAAAATTTTATCTAATTTTTTAATTATTTTAAATAAATGAACATTTAAGTAATTCTTTTGAAGTAGAAAAAATAAATAAATTTATAAATAATTAAATTATGATTAAAATATATAAAATTATCCCATTTATTTTATCTGCTGACAATTTTGTTCTCTCCTTTTGCAGTACTCTCCTTACATACCTCATCATCAACGCCACCTCTTCCACGTGTTCCCTTCGATAATTAAAAAGCCCCACCACTTCACCCCACCTTATATCGTTCGGTTTCCATTCTCTGTTCCATTTCCCTTCGATCCACCATGGCATCCGACGCCACGGCGGCGGTGGTGGCGGAGGCCACGGCCAACGTTAAGTCCACCACTGAAGAGCTAATTAAGGAAGCCGCGACAATGGAGGTAGAGAACAGAGAGCCAGAGAAGGAGATGGAGACTCCCAAATCAGAGAATTATACTCTAAAAAAGGCAACTTTGTGCCCGCCGGCGCCAAGGAAGCTCCAACCGGTTCGCAGGAAGCCTTTAGCAGAGCTCTCGCAGAACAAATTCTACGCCGTAAGGCGAGATTTGACTTCTGTTTTCATCAAGCTTCCGATTACCGGTCCTCCAAAGAAGAGAATTCGTCTAATCTAAGCCAATTGGCTAATTTGCTTCTGCTATAGATCTTGAGGTTTATTGATTTCAATTCCCCGAGTAAAAATCAGGTTTTTTTTTTTTTTTTTTGTCAAATTTCTGATTAATTTTCGTTTTCATATCTTTCTCTTTTGATCTGCTGTTGAAGATTAAGAAAAAAAATTGTTAAGTATAGAGATGTGGTGCAATAAAATTGGCAGATGCATGTCAGGTAAATTCTCTGATCAATTTAAACCATTGAGAGCTGTTAAATTAAACAACTTAATCTTCATTCTCTTACTTCATCAATTCTTAACTGTGAATTGACAGTAAATTTTGATAAATAGAAACTGATCTCTCTCTCTCTCTCTCTAGTTGGGTTCAAAGTGAGAGATTCTTCTGTAGACAAATGCACGTGAGGATGGGGACATGAGGAATGAACAAAAACAATTATAATAAGAAATTCTGATGCCATTTATGTATCATGAAAAGATAAAGCAGAATATAAATATTTGAAGTAGAAGTTACGTATTAGCAGTAGTAGAAAATTAAGATTTATAAAATATTTTTTGACAGTTCTTATCTTAATTTTTTTTAATTTTTTAATTTTCTAGATTTATAGATTCAACTGTTCATACGGATAGCAGTGAGGAGGGTCAACGATGACATATATAATTTTTTATGGCGAGAAATTAGCTGCTGGTTGATTGATGGAAGTTCAAGTAACATGATCGATGTTCTTGTTTAACTCACCAAAACCACCTTTGTTTCCATTTCCCAACTACTATTACTATTTTTTTATTATAGTCTGATCGAAACCCTAATTGTTTATGAAGATTTGCTCCTGCTGTAATAGTAATCCCTCCAACCGCTACCGGGTTTAGGCTAATCAATCTTGGCCTTGGGATCTTACTCAGATATGGGTGCATGCTTCCACATGGGCCTGCATTGCTTCCACATGGGTCTGCATTGCCACCCTTCTTTCATGGTTTTCTAAATCAGATTGGTCAATTTTCTTGCTAGCTTGGAATCTAGGGATTGGATGGTAAGGATCCTATGAAGGAAAACTAATTAAATTAAATTTTCAGGCTTTTTTTGGGCAGAATATGGATCTTCTGTACTTATATCAGATCTGGAGATTTAGATATTTCATTTGATTCAAGCTTCCATGATTGATTATAATTTGGTTTGATGCTTAAGAGCACTCTTTAAGCATATGCTATGCTAAAGACATCCAAGTCTAAAATTTTATATATTTGGACTAGAAGCCACCAACTACAACCAACATAAGACTACTATGATAAACCACTTAATCAAATTGAGCCCGCTTTCTATCTAAAAATTCATAGTCTAGCCCGCCCACTCCATAGGTCGGGTTGGGTTGTGTCGAACCCGCCAAATTTCTAATTTTTACAGCCAAACCTGCCCATGACCAGTAGGTTTATAGCGAGTTCGTCAGACCACCCGCCCAATACTAAGTCTAATTAATACTCTAAAGCCTCTTAAGCAAAAAATTCAACATATCACTCACCCATAGGTTTTGTATTATTGTCACCTCTACGTATGATGCGACTCATAATTTTTACCTTTGCTTGTTATACTTACAAACTTATGTCAAAAATATATGTTGATATGTACGCTTACCCTCCTTTTTTTAAAAAATATATTACACACCATCATACGATCATAATAGCAACATCCTACATATCATACATGTTGGCAATAAATATGGCAACTATCATCATTTAACGAATGGATGAAATTTTATATTACATCTTTCACCCACAATCGCATTATAGCATCAAATGCAACTCACACGATGACAGTAGTCGACTCACTTAGTCAGCACATAAATATTAAAAGTTGCACACCTTCCAATCTACGATCACTAAACCACTCTGATGACAATATCAAACATGCATCATGTAATAGCCCATAAAACTCAAAGAGGCTTAAGGCCACAACAAGTAATGAAAATTTTGTTAGTGCTACATGTATATATTTTTTTTCCACAGTATTTGAGAGTAGTGTCCACCATATTACATGCCTATTTGTACTTACAACCAACACATGGTGGACCAAACTAGGTGCCCTTTGCAACCCCCTTTCCTAATTACCTAAGAAGCATCCTATGCTTGATGCTTATGCTCATCTCATAGCATGGAGTAGACCACACCCTCGTACTATTTCTTATATAATAAACAATCCCTCTTATTTAGATTTTTCAAGTGGAAAATCTCACATCCCTTCCTTTATTTCATTGAATTTTCTAACCAACATTTTTTCTTAATTTCATCATAGATTGGCATTCACATGCCTGTCATCATGCATGCAACCACTTCCTTAATTTACAGATGGCAATTATTAAGGATTAAAATTAATGATTTGTTAAACCAACCGTGGACTTGAATCATAAATAAATTGCAGGATTCCTTGAAAACCGCATGCTTGACGTCGTCGATTTGAATTCAAGATCTAAAATATTTACATAAATTCAAATATTGACATAATTTGCAACAAACCAATTAATGATTCCGTGGTGCTAAAGAATCAGATCACATACCTAACCTTTTTTTTTTTGTTGCCCGCCCGTATTTTCCTGATGAGATCATTAAAAAATGCATTAAAATCTCTCAATACTACGGTATTACCATTCACCCCGCCGAAGGCATCCAATGCAAATTATCTTCTTTTCTCTTTCTTTTTTTGTGGGGGGAAGATTTACATACATACCACTCCATTCCTATGTAACTTGCATATCTAACTCACAAACTTCAATTTTGACATGAGTCGCTCTATTTAATACTTAAAATAACGATAATTTATTGTGATATTACGTGAAATTAATGTGAAACTTATGAATTGGGGGGTTTAGAAGTAAATTACTCCAAATCAATTTGAGCTTCTTCAAATTTGATAAGAACTTTCAATATGTGCGGCAATAATTCTCGAGCACTTCTTTGTTGGTCTTAATTTTCCTAAAATCTAACAGTGTAGATTTAGATTGTAAAGAATGTTGCCATGTTTTTTTCCAGGGCTCGTTCATCAAGAAATATTGGATCGCATGGTCTAACCATAATTAGAAAAAAATTTACATGGCAAAAAGGAGAAGATAGACTAATACGACAAAATACCACAAAATCAATTTTTGTTCATGTTGTGTGCTTGTACATTAATGGTGGTAGAATGAGCAACTTATTGGGGACATAATTTTACGGTATTCAAGTTGTCTTCTAGAAATTGGTATTCAAGTTGTCTTCTAGAAATTGGTGGTGATACTTGGTAGCTCTCCATATAGGAGGTGAGGCTAGAGACAAGAGAATTAAAATACACCTTGGTGCTAATATTATGTTGACAGTGAGGGTTAATTTTTGTTATGATAAAGAAGGTTGATGTTAGAGTTAATAACAAGCAATATTATTATTATTAATATTTTTGATAACTTGGGTCAACATTGTTGTTGATAGTAATAATAAGCCCCGTCATTAGTGCCAACAACGTGCATCTGCCTTATGGATGATTATGCATATTTTGGTTGATGTCAATGACAAACATTGGTCCTGTTGGCAATAATCTATGTTAACACTGTACCAATGGTATCATCAATGTTATTTGTTCAATAAATACCTAAGTTGATATTTGATGAGCGGTAACCTTGTTAGTAATAGCAAGCATCAATGTTCGTATCGATGGCGTGTATTGCTCTTACTGGGGATGTCATAAATTAAAATTTGTGTTAACGACATCCATAAGTCTTATTCATGATAGCATTTCAACAATGTTACTATCTGTAGCTTTGATGTAATTGTTAGTTTTTTTAATCACTTATTTGAGGTGGTGGATACAACCCAAAATTATCATTTTTAGGTTCCCTAATAATGTTTGATTAGTTGTTGTATACACTAAAACTACTGACATGAATCTCGAAGAGAACGAAAGATCAAAAATAA